>PVIJ01008129.1:0-76657 GCA_004024925.1 Scalopus aquaticus
TCTCCCTCCCTCCCTCCCGCGCTCCCTCCCTCCCTCGCTCCCTCGCTCCCTCGCTCCCTCGCTCCCTCGCTCCCTCGCTCCCTCCCTCCTTCCTTCCTTCCTTCCTATTAATCATCTATTGTCTATCTATATCTATTAATTAATCATCTATTGAGAGACACTGGGAGAAAAACTAGTGGGTGGGAGAGAAAGAGACCCTAAGACAGAAGCATACTTTTCATAATCTCTTGTCAAAAATGGCATTCCATGGTTCTGTCAAATTCTTTTAGTTACAGTGAGCCCACAAGTAGAGCCCACACACCAGGGGAGGGGGCTACACAGGATGTGAATACCTGGAGCTGGTGGGTTGAGGCTGTCTACCGCTCCTGAATTTGAGGCTGCACTTTCATTCCCTCTACTCACAGTTATGCTGTGGCAAGGAACACACAGTTCCAACTTTCATGGGCCCTTGGTGGAAAGTTTTACATCGATGTGGCTTCTATTCTTAAGGAATTGGCCAGGTTGGCCTTGTGTTTGTTGGACCCTGTGTACCATTTGATGGGCCATGAAAATAAGAAGGAAACAAACAAAAGCATGTTTTGTTGAACACTGTCGAAAAGACAAGGAATGGTCCTTCTTTCACACATGGCAAGCTTAAACTGGAGTCATCTAGGAGAAAAAATAGAAAATAGGCTGAATTTAAATCGGTGTTTAGTATTATACCAAATACTGTTGGTAGACATAGGTGTGGGGTAAGGAAGAATGTCAGAAGGGCCTAAACTGTTATTGAGGAAAAGGTAAGATGTGAGCTGCATCTGGAATTGTGGGTACAAATGTGGGGCAGACAGTGGGGGCAGGGGCTCTGGGGGGAAAGGAGAAAACTGTATTTGGAAACTAATCTGGTTGGAAAGCCAGGGTGCTTTCTGGCTTATTTTTAGGTTATAATTATGTATTAATTTAAAAATATATTTTTATTATGGTAACTAACAGGTTTCTGAGGGGATATAAGTTCTGGATTTTTCATCATCATCTTGTTCCCCATCTTCTGTGTCCTTTTGGGATATCTGCTGCCTGTGTGGTTCTGGAAGAGGTTGCAGCGGGGAAGCTGAGAGTCAGTGGTGACTTTGAAGAACACAGTACTCCTTCAGGGGCCCTCCTGTAGGTGCAGGCTGCGTGGGCACCCAAGACCTGGCATACCCATTCAGCATTACTTGCCCCAGTACAGGGAAGCCCTTTTATTTTCTTGCAAGAGGTTGTCTTTGGGGACAAAGGGCTAATTGGCTAGCAAACACAAATAGGTTCTTTTTTTTTCTGAAAAAAAAAAAAAAAAACAAACAACCAAAAACCAAAAATCAACCACCCATGTTTAATCAAGGATCTCTAGGAAATAACTGACCAACTGTCTTGAACTAATTAAATGTAATTAGCTATCCATGTAAAGAATTCATGTACCACAAGGTGCAACTATTTTTAGGATCCCAAGAAAGCAGGGATTTGTTTGAAGAGTCAGCTTGAAGGTCAAGCTGGGCTTCTGTGAGGTGATGGGTAAAGAAACCAGATTAAAGATTTCTGAACTTTGAATTCATGTGATTCGTCAGAGGAGGGGAACTGTCTTATTTTACTCATTTTATCCCTGAGACAGCTGGTCAGGGCTTAGATGTCACACTTTGGGGATTTAATGAGTTGGCAGAGTTAATCTTTGCTCTGACCAGAGGCAGGGTGGGATTGTCTGTCCTTCCTAAGTCAGCACCAAGGTCTGTGGTCTGAGGCCCAGTTGTCTAGCCTTCCTGAGGCCCTGCTTTGGGCTTTGGAGCAGAACTGGGTGACTGTAACCTGGACCACATTTTGGATGAAGGCTGAGGTTGAGATTAGCAGAGACAGGTTGGCCTCATCACGGTTACGAACTTATAGTCTTATGTATTTGTTTGGCCAAATAATTCATAGTGAAAAGTTGGTTAAATTTGGGAATTATTTTTAAAAGATGCAAATATGTACTACTATCTACTTATTTATTTACCCACTCATCCCGAATAATTATTCCTGTAGTAACCTGAACTTTTAGGTTAACACCAGCCTATTCAAGACTCCTCCTCGAGGACATGGCACCCACTAAGAATTCTGTGTAGTCTTTATTGGATAAGCCACTCTCCCCGGTGCATCCTCTCTCATTTCTAAGTTTAGGTTTTTTTAAAGTGAAATGAAAGGCATATTCACTTGCAAAGTAGAATCTTAAAAATTTACAATGTCCCCTGATTTTTATAGTTATCTCTCTCATATCTGATTAAATTACTTTTTTTTTAGTATTTTATGATTGAGATTTTTCAAAGCATGTTGCTTTCGTTTTTATAAAAACAACTCTTCCTTTTCACGCTCATTTTATCAGTATATCCAATATTTCATTGAATTAAATATGTGAAACTGGCAAGACATATTTGGGAACAAACAATTTACTCTTGGAAAGTATACAACTCAGTTGGTGGGAGGAAAGTGTCTATCACTTACTAGTTAACTCTTTTGAGCTCAGAGTGTACCTTTTAAAGGGAATCCAGGCTGTCAGTTCATCTAGAATAGGGGTTAGCAGACTTTTTCTGTGAAGGGCCACATAGGAAATGTTATTGGCTTTGCAGACTGTACACTTTCTATCACCAAGTAGTCAACTCTGTCAGTAACACAAAAACAGCCAAGACAATGTGTAATGTATGGATGTGGTAATAGTTCAATAAATCTTTATCTTCAAAGACAGACAGTGGGTAGAAGTTGACCAAAGGGCCATAGTTTTCCAATTCTTAATCAAAAATACTGGTTAATTAAGGCAAAGAGAATTTCTATTTCTTATGTGTCAATACACCAAATTTATTGAGTGCCAAGTGCTTGCCTATTCTTTCATATCTGTAATAAGATAAAATAAGAATGTGGCTTGTGTTCCAAGCTATAATATGATTTATACTTTGGTATTCATTTTTCTTTGGACTTGATGTCCTTTCCATGCCTTTGTGTGTGTGTGTGTGTGTGTGTGTGTGTGTGTGTGTGTGTGTGTGTGTGTTTTAATCACCTGGCAAATTTCTGCCTATCTTTCAAAATATTTTTCCAGAATCACCTCCTTAGGGAATATCCTGTCTGCCTGGCTACCCTAGTTGGCCCTGCTTTGGATGGTGAGGTATCACCCAGCCCATTCTCCCAACACACTGCCTATCATGCTGGATTGTAAAAAATGGTCTCCAGGGCTCTCTCCTACTTGGTGACCTTTTGAAGGCATGCATCAAGTCTGTCATTTCCATAACCCTTCGTACGTGAGCAGACTCAATAAGTGTTTGTTGAATGAATGACAAAAGAAATCTCATAAAACATGAAGTAAACAGACTATTTAAATAGCTCTGCTGTTATTATGTGTATGTATTTTGACCCTATAAATTTTTCTCTTTTTATTAATTCATTCAGAAGCTGGAGGGAGATATAACAACTGTTCTTGACAAGATTTCCCATAATTTTTTATTTATCATTTATAGCATTGAAAAATTATGGTAATATGTATTTGTCACTCTTAAGGTCAAATTGTACTATAAGATTTATGAGGCAGGCTCTGTCATGGGCTATTCAACTCCATTCTCCTTTGCTCACTTCTTGTCTTAGAGGCTGAGAATTCAAATTTTCCCTTTACTGGCCTCTCTCTCAGCAAAGAGGGGCCATGTGATCTCATTCTGGCTGCTGGATCGTGAGGGGACTCCGCAGGGATCTCCTAGGGAAGACTTTCCCTTTTTAATTATGGAGGAGACAGCGGGCATTTGTTCTTCCCTTTTTACAACCTCTGTTTTTTCACCTGTGTCTATAGATATATGGAATACCTACCACACTCTCCAGGTAGTTGTGGCTTTGTGACTAAACTCTGGCTAACAGAAGTGCTTTGTGGCAACTTTCAGTAAATTTCCCTGAAAGAAAACTTTCTCCTGATCACTTTCATTCATCTTTTCTCCTGTTGGTTGGGATGTCAATATCATGACTGGAGCTGGAGCTGGAGTGATATCTGGAAGTGTGGGGTGACCTTGGGAATGGAGGCTATTTCTAGTGGAGCAAGAAGAGAGAAGGACCTTGATCTCTGAGGAAATAGTGAGCAGAACGTCCATAGCGGCCCCTGCCAACTTATTTCTAGACTCATAGGTAAAACCATACTCTGCCTTCTTCTATTCACTCTTTCTTGGTGTGGGAGGACTCTCTGTTCCTCACTAACAAGTATATCCTAACTGCTACACTAATGAGAAGAGAGTTACATGAGGACAACTTTCTCTCAGAGTCATTGGTTTTCCAGCTCCCGTATCTTGTCTGTAATGCTTGGGACTGTGACTGCCATCTTGTGACCCTGAGAGGGCGAAGGTAAAAAGCAACATGCTAAAGATGGTGTGGCCGAGTATTGGCAGGAAATGAACCCTTAGTTATGTCACTGAGCTTTCAAACAAATTCACTCCGGGATCATGTACTTCTGCACATATTTTTAAGTAAATAACAAATGTCCTTGAATGATTAGTCACTATCATTCAGTGCCCTGCTATTGATGGCCAAAAGTGTCTTTATTAACTTAGCAGGAGCCCCTTGCCCAATGTCTGCTCTTCTGTGTTCTGCCTTTTATAGGGGACCACTTTTGACTCAACTCTTTTCCTCGGCCATTCACCTGAACTCCTAAAGTGAAAAAAAAGATGAGGATTTTGCTTTCTCAAATGGCTCATTTTATACACCTCCCTAATGTCTCCTTGTCCATCTCTCAATATAGCTATTCCACTATTTTTGTTCATCTAATTTTGTCAATATCACCCACAGATGAGTCATAGAGTGTTCAAAAATTTCATTTCTTTGCTTTTTCAACTTTTCTCGGCATTGTTAATTGACTTGCTTTTTCATTTGCCTGGTTTTCTATGTCTATCAATAATTCACTGTCATATCGTTTATAAGAACTGTAAAGCACCTTTTACTCCATTTAAACATGTGAAGTAATCGAACATGTGTTTCGAGAGTCCTCTCCCCTGGAGCCTTCTATTCAGCTACCCCTCACGGACTGGGGGCTACCCCAGAGGCTGTCCTGGGCTTCATTTGGCTCTTTCTTGTGCTGGAGGCCCTGCTCCTAGAACTCCTGTCTGTTATTTCCCAGGTTTCTCAGTTTTTTGGTTGGAACATATTTCTAAAGCTTTCCTAAAGCTTTTGAAAGACTACATTTTCAAATATCTTACATATCTGGAAATAGTTTTATTTGACTTCCCCACTTGATTCATAGATTATCTGGCATAGAACTCCTGGAGATTTTTTCCCTTAGATTTATTTGGTCTAGTATCCTCAGGTTTCTGCTGTTTTTGAGAAACTGGATGCCGTTCTTAGTGGGTTTTGTTCTTATTTTTCTATCTGGCAGCTTTGAGGTTATTTCCTTATTCTCAGTGTTCTGAAATGTCTTCAGAATGGTTTGTGTCTTTTGTTTATTTTGTGGAAATCTTTTTTTTAATATATATTTTTATTGTTATTTATGTCTTTTACATTTTTGTATTCCCCTTGGGTAACCTACCACCAATTCACCCGTGATCCATCTCCGTGGTCCCTTGTGTTCTTTTCTATTCCATTTTGTGCCCTTATCCTCCCCTCCACCCCCCCCACCCTCTGAGTGTCTCTCTCCTATTTGGTTTCCTTATAGTCCTGTTATAAGTGAAACCATTCGATATTTTTCCTTTTCTTTCTGGCTTATTTCACTGAGTATGATTCCCTCTAATTCCATCCATGTCGCTGCAAATTTCATGTGTTTATCTTTTTTGAATGCTGAATAGTATTCCATTGTGTATATGTACCACATCTTCTTGATCCAATCATCTATTTTTGGACATCTGGGTTGCTTCCATACCTTTGCTATTGTGAAAAGTGCCGAAATGAACATATGGGTGCATGTATCCTTTTGGATTAGTGTTTTTGTGTCCTTTGTCTTCATGGTTTCTTGTAGTATGTTTTGGAGTGGGGGCTTGGTAGTGATGAATTTATGTAGTTTCTGTTTGTCAGAGAAGGTCCATATTCTTTCTTCATAGAGGAAGGAGAGCTTTGCAGGGTAGAGTATTCTTGGTTGACATTTGTTGGCATGTAGTATATTACATATGTCTCTCCATTCTCTTCTTGCCTGTAATGTTTCTTCGGAGAAATCTGATGTCAGCCTGATTGGCTTTCCTTTGTAGGTTATTTGTTTCTTTGTCCTCATCATTTTCAATATATTTTCCTTGTCTTGAATTCTCGATAGTTTTACTATCATATGTCTTGCTGTTATTTTTTCTTTCGTTGTAATAATTTGGAGAACTTCTGGCTTCCTGTATGTCTATTTTTGTTTCCTTTTTCATATTTGGAAAGTTCTCTTCAATTATCTCCTTGAGAAGTTTCTCTGTTCCTTTGTCTATCTCCTCTCCTGGGATTCCTAGATTCTATTTTGTGGAAATCTTAATAGGCTTCTTCAGTCTGGAGACTCACGTATTTTAGTGTCAGGTAATCCTTTCTATTCTATCTTTGATCATGTTCTTTCATTTGTGCTGCTGCTTTCTGTTATGATTTCTGGACCTAATGTGCATCTGATGTTGGGTTTTTTCTGGATTGGTTCTTATTTTCTCTCTCCTCTTTTATTTTCCATCTCTTTGTCTTTTGTTCTGATTTTAGAGACAATTCCTCAACATTGTCTTCTAACCTACTGAATTGTAAAAATTCTGCCTTATATTATTTATCATTTTGTTCTTTACTCTTGGATGACTTGTGGTATATTTGGATCCTTTTTAAAAAACATTTTATTGTTGAAGTTACATTGGTTTATGGCATTATATAAGTTTCAGGTGTACAGCCTCATAAATCAGTGTCTGTATATACTACTGTCACCAACGTCTTGTTTCCATCCACCACTGTGCAACTGACCCCTTTTACCTGATTTCCTCACTCCTTTCCCTCTGGTACCCACTACTTTGTTCTAAGAATCCAATACTTTGTGTTTGATTTGTTTTGACAGTTAATTTTATTTGTTTCTTTACCTACCACATGAGGGTGAATTGTATGGTATTCATCTTTCTCTGATGAATTTCACTTAACAAAATATTCTCTAGGTTCATCTATGTTGTTGCAAATGTCAAGATTTCATCTTTTTGTTTTATAGTTGAGTAGTATTCCTTTGTATATGTTACTCATCTTTATCCACTCACCTGCTTAGGTTATTTCCATAACTTGGCTATTGTAAGTAGTACTGAAGTGAACATAGGAATGCACCTATCCTTCAAATAATTGTTTTAATTTTCTTTAGATAAACACCCAGAAGTGGGATCTTATGGCATTTTTCTGGATCTTATGGCATTTTTCCATTTCTTAATTTTTTTTTTTTTTTGGTGAATCTTCATGCTATTTTCCATTAAAGCTATACCCATTTACATCCCCATCAGATCAATGGAACAGAGTTGTGAGCACAGATGAGTCCACACCTACATGGATAACTAAGTTAAACTTTAATTATCTTCTCTATTAGATTGACCTTTGGCTAAATACAGCATAAAGAATACTTACATATAAAACAATATAGTACAATAATCTTAACACACAGGTGCATAAACATATGTACACATAAACATGAAAGATAAATCTCCCTTTGATTCCATGTTTCCACTTCTATCCTTGCTTTTTTAGGGACTATAATAATACTTGAATCAGTATCTTTGAGGTAGTATTTTTTGAGTTGGTTTGAACTTTCCTTCCATTCTGTAAGTTTCTCTCAAATGACTTTCCATTTTAAGAGGAAAGTGCTAAGATGATGATTAGGCAATGAGGGAAGTAGGGTGTCCCAATGATGGGGCATCACTATTGCATTGGAGGACGTCTAAATATCACCATCTATAGTTTTTTTTTCCTTGGGCTCATCAGTTTCTGCAAAGCATTTCTCACATTTTATGCATGGTGTTAGAGTCTTGGCTATCAGAGTTCTAGGACCTGGGTTGGGATATCTTCCCATTTAAGATGCTAGCTTCCAATTAGTTTCCCTTCCTCATTTTTACTTTTTTTAATCTAATAGATTTGAGGTGTAATGACACACTCCCTTCCATGTTGTGCAGGAGTCAACCCCCTCCTCTGTTATGCAAGCTTCTCCTTTCTTCTGCCCTAGAAGAGGTGTCTTCAGAGGGCCCAGTAACTCAGAGTCTGTTTTTCTGGGATCTTCAGCACAAACCACCTAGTCTGTCAGTTTAGGTTTCAGATTTTATAGTCATCTAGTTTATTTACCACTTCCCATCTACTTCCTAGCATCCACCATTTAATCATTTTCATACCCTTAATGAGATTTGAGGGTAAATGGAGAAAAATGTCCATGTTCTATCTGTGACATTTAACCAGAAGCCCTAGCAGTTGTATTTTATCAGCATCCATCATTAATTTCTATTATTCAGTTTCGGGTCCCTTGAACTGTTTGAGGACTAGGAGTCAGGTATAAAGTGTATCTGTGTGCATGTGTGTATGTATGAGGCTAAGTATGAAATTGTGTGTGTGTGTTGTTTAATATGAGAACAGAAATGTTAGCTGAAGAACTATAAATAGACCTGGAGTGGTGAGTGTGAGGAATTGACAGGGCAGGGAAGAGGAGGGAAGCAAGCCTGCAAGTTTTGGAGTAATATTCTATCTTCTAAGAAGAAAGAGGGTGGAAAAATCAACATTTATTGAGCTTCAGCACTTGGCCAGACAGCCAGTGACTATACCAGGGGCTACACATGATCTTGTCTAATCCTCAGACAGTTCTGTGAGATTGGTGTTTTCACCTTCATTGTACAGATGAGGCATGAAGCCCAGAGAGGCTGTAAAAACTTCCAGTTGTCACATGCCTGTCCAGCCCGCCATCACTAAATGTGTTCATTTCATGCAACGCATAACAAAGTTGATATTCGACCACTGTATTTAGAGCCCACAGGAGTTCATGTTGTTAACATTTTCCTTAGTGTCAGTGACTAATTGGAATTTCCATGACTTCTTAGAACTGAAACCAAAAATAAGTTTCTCCACCATCACCTCACAGCAGTTCTTCTAATTTATGGGTATACGCATGTCTTTTCTCTCTGTTCTGGGAGGAGAAGGCTAATTCATGTGTTTGAGGAGATGTTTCTTCAGTGGCCACTTATTAAAGCGGCCTTTATTAAAAGGCTTTTCTTTTTTTCTTCCTTCTGAGTCCATAGGCAACATTTTTAATTGCCCTGCTTTTTTACTCCTGAGTTATAAAGTCATGCTATGAAAGTTATTATGGTAAAAGTTTTATTCATCTGCTGATGTCTCTGCCTCAGAGTATTTTCTGTTGGTTTGGAGTCACACAAAAGCATTATAAATAAAAGACGTAAGTAGAAAATGTGTTTGATATGGAAATTCAATAGTTAAGAAGCCCACAAATTCTGCCAGATATTTGTGTGAGAAATTTGCAATTCAGGTGGTTGATACCAGCTGCTTGGGAGTCACAAAGCTGAAAAATAAAAAAGAGAGAGACCCTCATTTACACTGGGGAAAGGGTGTAGTAGCACCGACTTCATCGTTAGGAAAAAAAATTAAAATATGAGGATGAACCACACATGGTTCTCCTGTTTTAAATATTTTCTTATTCTAAGCATAATGGATTTTTCCTTTTTGCTTATGATGCTATTTTTTTTTCACTAGGGCATTCTAACTTTGTATTTAGAGGGTTACCTGAGGGGAAGTTTACTGGACACGATTTTCAAAGACTGTGAATTGAAGGCCCATTTCTGGAAGCACATATTGGTTGTTGGCTTAGATGAGGTGAACAAGGTACTGCCCAAGTCCAAGGGCAGCCTGCACATGGAGCCAGAAGACCTTCTCAGGACCAGTCATTCTCAATAGATCCACCTGGAAGTTAGTCCTGTCCCTTTGAGCCATCCAAACAATTCCTCAGCTTATTGTACTAGAAACACTTTCCAATGGGCTTACTTCCTTAATTCTCCTGCTTCAAAGCACCATATATATTTTAATTATTCTGTTTTCTCTGTAATTGTGCTGAAATGACATCTAGTTCTGGATTTGCCTATCTTTCTTTTTTTCTTTTATTTTTTTAATTCATTTTTTAATTGTTATTAGTATCTTTTACATTGTGTATTCCCCTTGGGTAGGCCACCACCAATTCACCCGTGACCCATCACCATAATCCCTTGTGCTCTTTTCTACCTCATTTAGAGCCCTCATCCTCCCCCCTCCCTCACTGAGTGTCTCTCTCTTGTTTGGTTCTCCTATATTCCTGTTGTAAGTGAAGCCATTCTTTATTTTTCTCTTTCTTTCTGGCTTATTTCGCTGAGCATGATCCCTTCTAGTTCCATCCATGTTGATGCGAATTGCATGTGTTTATCTATTTTGAATGCTGAATAGTATTCCATTGTGTATATGTACCACATCTTCTTGACCCAATCATCTATTTTTGGGCATCTGGGTTATTTCCATACCTTAGCTATTGTAAACAGTGCTGCAATAAACATAGGGGTGCATGTATCCTTTTGGATTAATGTTTTTGTGTCCTTTGGGTAGATTCCCATATGCCGGGTCATATGGAAGCTCCATTTTTAGAAGTTTGAGGAACCATCATACAGCTTTCCATAGTGGTTGGACCAATTTGCATTTCTACCAGCAGTGTAGAAGAGTTCCTTTTTCTCTACATCCTCATCAGCATTTTTTGTTGCCTGTTTTTTTAATATGTGCCATTCTCACTGGCATGAGGTCGTATCTCGTTGTGGTTTTGATTTGCATTTCCCTGATTATAAGTGATGTTGAACATTTTTTCATAAAGCTGTTGGCCATTTGCTTTTCTTCTTTGGAGAAGTGTCTTTTTAGCTCTTCTGCCCATTTTTTGACTAGATTGTTGACTTTGTTTTTGTTGAGTTGTGTGAGCTCTTTGTAGATTTTTGTTATCAGTCCCCTATCGGTTGCATTGTGTGCAAAGATTTTCTCCCAATTAGTAGGGAGCCTGTTTGTTTTGGTTACTGTCTCTTTTGCTGTACAGAAGCTTTTTATTTTGATGTAATCCCAACTGTTTATCTTTTCCTTCACTTCCTTTGCTTTGGGGGATATGTCTTTAAAGATTTTGCTGAAATGTATGTGTGTAGAGTTTTGCCTATATTTTATTCTGTAAGTTTTATGGTTTCAGGTATTGCATCCAGGTCTTTTATCCATTTTGAATTGGTTTTTGTGCATGGTGTGAGGTAGTAGTCTAGCTTCATTTTTTTGCATGTAGCAGTCCAGTTTTCCCAGCACCATGTATTGAACAAGCTGACCTTGTTCCATTGCATATTCTTTGCTCCTTTGTCAATTTTCTTTCTTTTTTAACTTAGACTACACCAGGCTTATTTTTACTTAGGGGAATTCACTGATACTCTGCTTAGAGTTCTTTGGCACTGTGAGAAGTACAGAAGGGGTGAAACCTTCCTCTGTAGTAGAGTGAGGAGCAAGGTGGGTCTGCTCCAATAACTGGAGGGGGAGATGAGGGATGGCTACAATGGGACTCAAGTCTACAGGTAGCATATTTTTTAGTTGGGTAATTGAGAGAAGACAAAGTTCTAGGGTCTGAAATCAACAGAAAGAGTTTCGGGTAGGAGGCAGGATTTTAATTGGATATTGAAAGATCAGCCTTGTTTAGAAGGATAGGAGGAAAGTCCTGTGGAGGGAGGGAGACCGAGAGGAGATTTGTACAAAACTGAAGAGGTGAGCAGTAACTTGATTCATGAGGGGGAGAGTGAGAAGATCTATCTGAATCAATTAGAGTGTCATCTTGGGGGAGAAATGGGAGCAACAATTCTGCAAAATCCATACAATCCTGCTTCTCTCCCTCTACATCATTGTTCTTGCCTGTCTGCTGTCATGCCTAGGGTTTGGGAACTCCCTGCTGGACTTCATCTATCCTGTATGTGGCAGGTTCAGAGACACACTTGTTTAGAAAAGTAGCTACATAAATAGAGGTGTCTTTGGATCCTATTATAGACAATGTGGGCTAATGAAGAGAGGAAGTGTCGAGTCCTTAAACCCCAGCACCATACACTAGATAGCTTGTGTCAGCATTTCCTTTGTATTAATTTCCTCCTTACAGAGTCTTGTGTTGTATTTCAAAATTACACAAAGAGGTTTTTAGCAGCCTAACAGTAATGCTTAGTTATCCTTTTATTGGGGGAGTAAATTAGATGGTTATAAAGTTAAATAAAACCCAGGAAGTTCCTACTGCATTTTCTTAAAATCCTTTGTCAAAACAAATAGCCTTGAAATGAACATAAAAATTTAAATGGCATTGACGCTAATGAAACAACATGGGGCCTAATGAAGTTGAAGTGCCACGAGAGTGCTGCTTTTATCTTATTGGAATGTTTATGTCCTTGCATGTCTCCTAATCACACTATGGTAACGTCATTTGGAGAAAATGCCTTTGGAAAAACTGCTAATAAAACAAACCAAAATGATACAGCCTCAAGTTAACAGTGCAGAGTCCTCCAAGCAGTTAGAACAAAACAGTTTGTCTGAGATAGAGGTCACTGGGCAGGAAGAACGTATCTTATGCTTGGGTGTGTGAGTATTTGACCCCATTGATAAAGGCGCTCTCCGCTTGTTACTTGTGTAACTGAGACAGCACTTCAAACTCCGTTAGACATCAGTGACTTCTCAATTTTCTCAGAAACCATCTTTCTATTCATTGTTCCTTGACTCTTCATTCTTCCAGGTGTCCAAGTTTGAGGCTTTGAGTCATCCTTGCTTCTTTCCTCTTCTTAAATCCCAGTGTAACTAAAAATGATCAGCTTTTCTCTCAATACCTTCAGAATCACTCCATTCATTCCCCAGTTATACCACCAGCTCAACTCATTTTCTTACTCTTCTTTCCTAGACTAGGGCTCTCTCTGACTTTAGGATCACCAACTTCAAACCTCATTCAGTTCCAGGCAATCCTATTAATCACCCTAAACTCCATATCAACCGTGTCATTCTCCTGAGCACAGCCCACAGCATTGTCCAGTAGCCAAGGCCTTTGCCCCCAGCTCCATCTTTTGGTAGGTAAAGCCTTAGATGGATGCGGGACCCGTGCTACCTCTGCATGGGGATCGCTCATTTTCTGCTTAAACACGACTTGTCTTTCATGCATCATTTCTTTGTGTACCTGTTTTCCTATTTAGGATGCTGCTTTTCTTCCTCACTATTTATGAAATTTCTGGTAAAGTAGTGGCTTGTAACTCTATCAATCCACCTCTGAGAATATGAAGGAGGCCACAAAACTTCATCCCAGAAAAATGCATAGCCAAAGGGCTCATTAACTCCTGAAGCTCCACTCAGGTACTCCCTATATGAAAATTGACCTTAAATTAAGAGTCATCACTCAAGGTCAAGTTGAAATCCCCAACCCTTTATAAGACCTTCCTAAATTTCTCTGGTTTGTGATGTTCCATCCTCTCTTGCCCCTGTTCCATCCTCTCTTGCCTAAAATCCACTGAAATTGTTGCTTCCATTCATTTGATACTTGTAGTCATTGAAGGCCATTGTGTATTGTTTGTTTTCTTTCTATGCACATGCCCTATTTCACAAAATAAACTAAAATCTTGAAGGTAAGTCTCTGTCACATACATCTTAAAGCTGTGTGTAACTCAGTATTGCTTTAATTGGTAAAAGAATACAATTAGGCAGATACAGGAGTTTAAATGGGCAGTTTTTTCTTCTTCCACTCTTGTTGGCATAAAACACGTTCTGGAGAGACCTTGGATGTCCAGGGAGTCAGCTAGAACCTCATGACTCATGATCTTTGAGTTTACTGGGCTGGCTATGAGTGACCCCAGACTATAACATTCCTGATCTAAAAGGAGTGAAGGAAAATGGCCATATCTTATGTGGGATGCAGGGAAGGAATTGGCCCTTAGGACAAGGTCTTAGCAAAATTGTTAAGATGACAAAAGTATGCTTGGTTACTTCACCCTCAAGGCTCCCTCTTAGCTGTAATTATGTGTATTGGGTACCCCCCTTCTAGCCTCTTGGACGCATGCAACTCTGCTATAAAATATTTAGATCTGACTCTGAATGGCAGTCTTTCTAGTCTTTATTCCAGGATTATTGAGCATTAAAGTCTTATTTCCAGTTATGGCACAGAAAACTCAGTTTTACAGTAAAGTTAGTTTAGGCATCTGATAATGTTGAAGGATTTTAGGGAGCCTGTGGCTCATACTTGAAATCACTCCATGCAACTTAGCATGTATATCACCCTTTTCACCCTAACACATACACGGACACAACTGGTTTCCATACGATGGACCTATACAGTCTTACTAACCCTTAAAAATGAGGGTTTGAAGAAACCCTCACTTTCCAAATTCCACAAATAATCGGAAGTATCAAGATTTTACATCTCTCATGTTCCCCAGAAGAGAAAGAGTGTGCAGTCATATGGAAGAGATAATAAGCTGGTTGAGCAACATTTTACAGGTTCAAGATTAATAGTTGCAATAACATAAGAATAACAGCTGCAGGAGTGCTGGAGTTACAGAGCCCCCAGTCAGGGGCTACACATATGTGACAGGTAGCCAAGAGCAGAGCATCTCAGACTAGTCTAGCTGGCAGATCCCCTGGACAAACTGGTGCATCTTTACTTACATCATGCTCTTTCTGGAATACCATAAAATGGTGGCATGTTTTGCCTCAGCCACCAGAAATCATGGCTATTTTGAATGTATGTGCTAAAACCTTATGTGCATAGAGACACAATGCCAATACAAAATGAAGCACAGCATCGCAGTGGGAGGAGAAGGAGGGTGGCTTCTCCCGCCTGCTGATACAGAAGGTCCGCAAGCAGCAGGCATGTCCCCAGCTCCTTGGAGCAGTGGCCCTGAGCAGAGGGGCTGAAGGCAAAACCAGGCATGGTGGCCAACTGAGAACAAAGGACCCTGTCATGATTTTTGCAAACTGACATGCACCTCCTGATTTTGATTCAACAAGGAAAGGAGGGCGACCCTTAAATAACAGCAAACAGATTTTCTGTTCACTAGATGAGACCAAACAAGGTTTCATTTAATTTAGAAGAGTAAGGAAATGTGAAGTTTCTTTATCTAGGTGCCATGGAGCAACCCATTTCAGTACAGGTTTTTGTTCCTATTTTACAGCTGGGACTAGTCATTCTCAACAATGCCGTCATGAATTACAGGTTCCTCCCGTCCCCAGGCTCAGGCACATGCCTTATCAGTCAGCTTCTGGTCACCCATAAGCTGCCCTCTGAGTGTGCCAACTAGCACATCAGAATAGGCCCCAGAGCCTAGAAAATGATGAAAAAACACTTGTACCATTTTCCCCGTGTGCATTGAGGAACATCTCATCAATCAAATTCAGGTGAGAAATAGCGGGATTGAGCGCCCATGGGTGACCAAAGGTTGAAACGTGTAGAGTTAGAGCCGTGCGCCTCAGACTTCGGTGTGTGCGCGCACCAACCCGATGACTTGTTAAGATGCAGCTTTGGACACAGTCGGTCTGGGATAGCACCTGAGAATCTGCATTTTCCTCATGAGTCAGTGCTGTGGGTTCATAGACCATCCTCTGGGCAGGATTTGAATTTCTGTTCTATCTACCTCAAACTTGCTCTTTGCCCTTTAAAAGTCATTTCCCCTTCCTATATCTCAGCTTCCTTAACTGTTAAAGAGAATGAGTTTTCACATTCCTGAGAAGGACCTATTTCATGTTTTCCTACCCAGCACACATTGTCCCTTCCATTGCACTTGATACCCTTTTGGAGAATTTACTTACCATTTGTGCACCACAGTGGTAGGTAGGAAAGTCTCAGGACCTTCCATCCCATTAATGCAGCCGTGGAGACCCTCCGGGCTCCGCTCCTTCGGCCTTCCATTTACAGCCCATGTGCCACAAGAGGCAGGTTGAATTTTGTCGTTGGGGTTCTCTCTCCTAGGACTTTGAATCACAGCTGGAGCCTAAGGCAGAGGAACTGCTGAAATGCATCATTGCAGCTGTGGGGCCAGGCTCCACTGACTGCAAAATCTTCTGAAACCTGCTCATACCTGTCTGTTCCAAGCTTGGTTTTCTGGTGTTCCTTTCAGCCTTGTGAGCATAGCTTTCCAAGATATTCTCTTTTTACTCATGTTACCCAAAGTCTATTATTTAAAAAAAATATTTATTTATGCATACAAGAACTGGAGTGCAGGCCAGAGGTGTGGGGTGGTGAGGGATTCTCCAGAGACAGAGTGGGGAGCAGAACAGGCGGATCTACTGAAATACACTGCTGAGGGGAGTGTGGGCGAGGCAGGCGAGGTCTGCTGTGCCTTGTGAGTCAGCTCCCTGGATGGGGATCAAACTCGTGCAGTGGCTGTGGATAGCTTCATAGTGCTGAGACATACCCCCTTTGCACCACCAGGGAGGCCCCAACTCTGTTACTTTTTTACTTGTAACCAAGTCCCGAGCAGCTTGTTGATGAGTTTGATAACTGTTTTCCATAAGAAAAGGAATAAGCTTAAGATACTTTTCCTAAGTAAGGTCAATTCCTTTGAAGCCTTGGGGTTACTGATATCGGTGAAGGATTTAGATTCCTTTTCCAGAAAACTGGTAAGTGTGGTAATGCAATCAAGCTATTTTCCTTGAGAGTTAAGTAGAGGCTGAGATGCAGCTTGTACTTCAGAAGAAAGCAGCAAGATTTGTTGGACCTACTTATATTTAATTGTGGCTGGGAGGATTTATGTTTTTGCTTCCTTTGACCCTATTTATCAGTGCATGGAGTTTTTTGAAAGATTCCAGAGTTTACTGTGAAAAATTGAGAAGAAAAGCTAAAAGCAGGCAGAGGTAACTCTGGAGAATAAGACTATTGTTGGGAAGTAACAGGGCATATAGCCCAGTTACCTTGAATTGCAGTTTGAGAAATGAAGACACCTGACTTCATTACCAAGACTGTATCAAGAATAGGCGGTATCACATGCATAGGCCCCTCCTGCCTAATTTACACCAGAACAGCTAGTGGCTTACAGGCTAATTTTAACGACGCCCTTCCTGTCTAGGGCTTCAGCTGCTGTATCCTGTTTGTCTGTCAGAGCTTTAGGATTGAACTTGCCCCCATCAGATCTTTCTTCTCCTTTCTTATCCCCACTCTATGCCAGGGCTCTCAGGGGGCAGTAAATAACACTTATTCTCACCCAGTTCTGAGGAGTCAGAGTTGATGATCATATACCTACTTTATTGACAAAACAGTACTGAAGGATACAGCTTAGACTACTGGCCATCTGACTTTCCAGAACTTCACTTTGGTCCCTGCTGGTTGAAGGCACCTGCCTGTAAGGGGCAGTGCCTGCTGTGCGAAGCTTTCTCTCCAAGAAGAACAGAATGTGTGTCACCTGCAAAGATAAGGGGGAAGCAGTCAGGTTGATTCTGAGCTGACTTATGTTAGGATTTTCTATTCTATAGTTTTCAGTGACTAAAGAAATAATTTCTCTCTTTCATTCATCCTTTCAATTTTAAATTGACTTGTTTATGTCTTAGACAGTTTCTTCCAACTTCCATTAACCTCATTCTTTGCCGTTCTTCCATATTTAGGGCCCCATGGGCACAAAAATCAGTAGCTATCATGAATGTAATGTTACTAGGATTCCAGACTTCAAGGAAACATGGCTAGCCTGAATGCGGAGGCCTTAACAGCCATTTACTTTGTGAATAGGAAAATCTGCAGAACTATTTGCTGAGACAGGGTCTGGTCTGCCCAGCTGATGTTCCCTTGTCAGGGAGGGTAGGGAAGGGGGGGATCTCTCCAGTCGTGGTCCTACCCACTCTTTAATTTTCATAAGAAAATGTTTCTTATGAAAGAGACTTACGAAGAGAGTGTTCTCCCTCAGTAGATTGTTAAAGGATATAGAACTTCCCTGGGACATCTGTACTGTAGGTTCCTGCCAGAGACCATGACCTTGAAGTCTGTTGTTCAGTTCTTATCAAAAGCTCAATTGCAAGAAATAAACAGAGGATTGTTGGAAGACTCTCAACTCCTTTAGCTGTCCAAAATTTATCCCAAGATCAAGCTAGACCATCAAATACCATCAAATAACTGTGGATTCAGACTATATTTTTTGAGTCTCTTATAAACTGCTTTTACTGAGCTAGACTTTGGGGGGAAGCAGTGAGGATGTTATATGTAGAAACCTTGTAAAAATTTCTTGTCATCCCTTTTGAATAACCATAAGTAGGGTGTTGTAACTATTACACAATGCCCTTTTAGAGGACCCATAGGTAAAAACTTTCCAGACTTAAATACTAGGAAAATCTACCTTTCCCCTAAACAAATGAAGTTGGTAAAAATCATGTTCATTGTGATTATTATTGGTTCTATTTTCCTCTTAGCTTTGGCTGTCATTGTACTTAGAAGTGAACTTGGACATTTAAACTTTGTATATTATTATATTTTTCAATTACTACTTTCCTTTTCTTCTTTGCTCTGATCCCTTTATCTACTTTCTTTGTTAAATTGTCTTATATGTTGTATCTTGCTTCAAACTCACATAGTAACAATGAACTAATATATCAGTAAATTAGTTAATTTAAAAAAGCAAACATGAGGTTGTATTTCTTTCACAGAAGATAATATTCTTACCCTTGTCCACACAGTAATTTCCTGCCTTGTTATCTGTGATTCCATTTCTGCTTCAGGTTTCTGACATTGGCCTGCTTTGAAGCTTGTTTGGTCTGCTCACCTTAAGGCTCCTTATTTCCAATGTAGACCGCCACCAGTCTCTTCCTTAAGCCATCTATGGTGCTTAGTCCTGTGGGTGACTTCTAAATCTGTATCTCTAGATGTGATCTGGGCCACAAGCTCATACGTTATATATCATCAAGCGTTCATACGTTACATAGTTCATACGTTGTATATCATATATAACATCAAGAGCACCGATCCTATATCTGTATTTCCCCCTCATGCTTGTATCTTCTTACCTATCCCTGATGTAGTGAATGGGGCCACCATCCCTGCAGAAACTCTCAACAGAGAACTGGGAAATATTTTGGATTTGTCTCTCCATTCTGTTTCTTCATATCCAATTCATCCCCAAATCTGACTGATTCTCCCTCTTAGTTATATTGTAAATTACTCCCATGCCCTCCCCTTTCCCTCCTCCCCTCTGCTCTCCATCACTAGTTGAGCTGTCATTATTCCTAGCTGAGATTATTGCCCTGCACAACATCTCCCCAGGCCGTTCTCCACACAGCTCTCAAAGTAATATTTCTAGAATAGAAATCTGATTATACCAGTCACTAAAAACACCTGCAACAGTCTGAGCATATAAAGTTCAAACATCTGTGCATTGCATAAAATGCTAGTATAGGTTGTAAAGAGGAGGGCCTACCATTCCAGTCTCATTTCCTGTCATCTATCTCTTCATCATCTTTATAATTGTTATGGGTCATTCCCTTGGCTTTCTTTTTGAGGGAAAATTCCAAGTGCTAACTTTAAATAAAAACCAAGTTGGTCACTCACTAATGATGGAATTGAGGGGCAAGGAATCTCCCTCCCCTCACTTCCCATCAGGTTGCTTCGTATTATTAAGAGGAGTAATTGCTTCACTCTTCATTATCCATGTCTATTTGGTGTTCAGATAAATAATAAAAACTGAATGTATAGAAACAGAAAACAGTGGTTGCCAGAGGCAGCGGGTAGCAGTGGGAGAAATCAGTAAAGATGGTCAAAGGTACCAAAAAAGGGGGAAGTGGGACCCCAAAATGATACATTTGGACACTAAGAGAAGGGAAGAGAAAATTCTGGCCTTGGGGTTCTGGGTAATTCCCCCATGTCTCTGAAGTGGGGTTGCTTGTGGAACAGAATGAGGGCAAAGAAAGGAGGAGGGTCGCCTACAGGCACTGAAGACAAAGTGACGGTATCACACTTTTCTAAAGATGAGAACCGATTCTGATGCTCTTACTACATCTCAGCAGAAGGTTAGTTATTCGATGGACTGATTCTGTTTTGTTTGTAGACTGTGAGGAGTAGGTGGTGTGAGGTTGGGGTTGGGGAGGCATGTGATAAAAGGAGGCCTACATCAGCCTTACATCTGGGATAATGGGACAGTGGGAAGTCACACCTCTATGCAGAGTATCTTTCAACTATTTAATGTGGTTCAATAAACATGTGTGGAATAAACATTTTACTCAGCCTTGGAAGGGCATTTATTGTCATGGGGTAGAAAGTCATCGCTGAGAAAAGCAGGGGATATCAACATGATGCATATGATGGAAAAATCATTTTGAACTCATGACCTTAAAAAGGAGTTTCTTTTTTCCTATTGCCTATGAAAGTCACCCAGCAGGGGAGGAGTCCTCTTGGCCGCTATGGACTCTCCTACACATTCCTGTCTTCCCCAGTGTTGGCCTCCAGCAGAAGCCAAAGTCCCCTGTGGGAAAATGGTTCTATATCTTGGCACAGGAAAATTAAAAAATATTCTATGGTGGCTGAAAAAAAGTTACTTTCAAGGGTGTCAGGTGGCACTGTGAGAACAAAGAAAACAGATGATAGAACCTAGCTGTATCAGTTTGGACATCAAAATATCAGGGGGATGGTAATATATATGGGTATTTTGTTTCTTCTGGTGTGTGTGTGTGTGTGTGTGTGTGTGTGTGTGTGTGTGTGTGTGTATGTGTGTGAGAGAGAGAGAGAGAGTTCTTATGGTATCTTAGAGATGTTTAAAATGTATGCCCAAATACTCTGGGGAAAAATAGTGGAAACTACTAAGAACAGAGATAACTGGGCAATATTGTCTCACATAAAAATGACATAAAAAGAAGGTGCAAGATTTAATTGGTACAGCGATAACCCACAGTAACTAATGTGAGAAAGTAACAATATGTGGGCAAGATTTTCAATTGTCCAGATGTGTAGAAGAGGAGAGGTAATTTCACAGACTCAATCTCTCATCTCCTAGGAAACAGAACCCTTAGATGGCCTTACTAATCATAATAATATAGTAATTAGGAATATAAGATTTTCAAATAATGAGAATATGCCAGGTCACTATAGTGTAGCAATAGGACAAAGGTTCATGCTGACCTAGTGAAATTTATAGAGCACTGAGCATTATTCCAAGGGGAGATACTACAACCTGTGTGAAAAGCGTGACCTTAGAGTCTTATTGATATAAAAACAGAAGTTTAATTCCTAATATTTCAGATCCTGTGCCAGTCTAAAACCAAAAACCAAACCAAACTAAAACAAACAATCCTTGGCTACCCCCCCTCCAAAAAAATCCCCAATAGACCAATAATACAGAACTTGCAAACTCAGTTGACTAGTCTGAGATTTAATTTTTGAGAATAAGAAGGAATGGACTTGATATCATTGCTCACTGTGATCCTAGGGAGATACAAAATTTAAATTAAATTTGTTGGCACTGAATGTAGTTTTAGTTTAAGATGCAGATAGCACTAAAAACACCCTGAACTACAGGGATCACATTGGAGGGGAGAAATCAAATACTATGCAAAAATTAGTGAAGATGTAAGATTAAAAAAAAATAAAAACAACCAATGCTTTAAAAACAAGCAAACAGAAAGTAACAGCACCATGAATCAAGATGAATGGGAAACCATCCCCCAAAACACATTTTGAATACAAACAAATTCTATTACACCTGTGATATTTTGTAAGAGATTGTTTACTTCTAAAATCTTTAAAGCATGTATGAAAATATGACAAATTTGTTATTATAAATGTTTAGGAGTGTTTGAGCATAAAATTTTATATCAGTGCTTGAGTGTTTAGGAACATCTAAGTTCTTAAATCAGGAATTTACTTAATTGTGTAGCTAAACTGTAAATTTTGAGGACTATTGATTCCTTAATATTTAAAGGAGTGTTAATTATTTCAAATTTATAAATGTTATAAATTAGGCACGAAGCAACAAAGTAGATAGTTTCTCTCCATGAACAAAAACCATGTAAGAATTTCTTCTCATGATACTCAGCGACTTAGGTACTGCTTTCAAGTTTTTCTCAAATTTCTTAAGGGCCGTAAGAGTAGCCTGCAAGTTACTATGCAGAATTTAGCTGTGGTAACAAAATAGAGAATTTGAGGGTTGAGCAGGTGTGATAGACACTGAAATGAGGGAGAATTGTGCTGGATGCTTTTTTAGGCAACTGGAATTGTGATTATAGAAACTTATTTGTACAAAGTTGATACGTTAAAACTCTCTCTTAGTGTTGGTTGAGAGGATGAAGTGAGGACACCAACTAGAGAAATGAGACTTGACTAAGTTCCCAGTTGGCAGAGATAAGGCTTGTCCAGGCCTCCCAACTAAGAGTCCAGCTCTCTAGCCATCTGCCAGCACTGTCTGTGCCCATGCCAGGGACATGTGCCATACTTGACGTCCACGTAGTGGGAAATCAGTAGCTGACATGAGCAAGGATAAAAATAGAAATAACAGCAGCAATAATATATCCGTTTATGAGAAGCTTGTCATTGAGTTGGGCAACTGAAACAAACTTATTTAGAAGGAAAAGGTGATTATAAAAAAGTTTACTTTATAGAGAAGAAGGTAGGAGAAAGAGGTTTCTATTCTTTCGACTTACTCAAGACCATCTCACCAAAAAGTGGACAAAGAGTAGTAGCAGGAGTTTGCAGAATAAGATATGCATTTAAATGGGTAATAAACATGAAAGATGTTCAGTCCCACTAGTTATGGGGATAAAAATAAAGCAAAGTATCATTTCACATTTATCAGACTGATTCACATTTAAAAGATTATGGTATTGCTTGTGGACAAGAATGGGAGCATATAGGTCTCTTACACAATGTTGGTTGGAATGAGTTATAGTAGACGTGAGGGGGTTGATTTCTTAATATCTTAAAATTTAAATTGTGCTCATGATTGACCTACAATTCTAATTCTGAATAATGTTATAATGTTCCCATGAATGTAAAAAAAATGTATGTTCACATAAAATTGTAAATGAATACATAAATAACTTGAAGGAAGAGCTTATTTGCCATCAGTGGTTACCTTTGGAAAGAGGAATGTTTGGAGTGGGGGAGCATCGGGGCCAATGTCCCTTGGATACTCTCTATCTATGTATTTCTAATGTATCTGCACCTGAATCTACATGTATGCCCCTTGATGTCTATGTCAATGTGGTATCAAAATCTATGCATTGTTTTAATCTTTGCGTTCATAGAATTCTCATCTAATATAAACCACCTTTTTTTGGTTTTGGTAGGGCACTTCTGTAAATCCTGGTACTCCAATCCAGTGCTGGTTCCACTCTAAGAAAGCAGTTTCTCTGGGTAGAATGAAAGGAATGGCATGGAAAGGTATGAAAGGAACAAATGGTCTCTTCTTGGCCTTGCTTCCTTCTCTCTTTTTCCTTCTTTCCAATGCGTGGAGAGGTAGAGAGCACCCTGCTGAACGTGTGTGTGCTTGCCCAACTTTCCCCTGACTTCTGGAGTCAATATTTACCTGAGGTTTCACTCTCTAAGTTAGTTGATGCTAATTTAGAAAGTTTTTCCAGTGTGGTTTTCCTGAGCTTGGCTGTCACCCCCGCGCTGCCCCTGCCCAGCGCTTTCTCTCTCCGGGGGAACAGCAGTTTGTCATAAGCTCCGCTTTGTACCTACTTAGTGGAATCACAAAGGAGGCCTGGCCTCACACTGGGGCGGGTTTGCAGACCGTGCACTCAAAGTTTGTGCTTCATTTATCAAGTGGAACAGGTCTGCCAAAGGAATCTCTTGGCAAAGTTGGCTTATTTCTCAGGAAAAAAGACAAAAAGCCTTATTTCTCAGGAAAAGAAATGAGCACTTAACAGCTCTCCGCAAGGACGTGTGCCGCCTGCAGGCTGGTACTACTCTGGCACCTGCGCCTCTCCGGGTGGGAGCCACAGCTCCCACATAGGAAGCTTGTTCAATGGAGGATCCAGTAAGGCACGAGCCTGGGATTATCCCCCAGTTTTTCCATCTGATTATTCATTTATGCATCAGTATTATCTTCCTCGACTCTAACCATGATATTCACCACCAGGTACGCAACAAAATCTATCATTTCTGTGATTCCTCACACTGCTCTCTCTTTGGCCTGTTTTGACCCCTTGCCCTGGCTTTCTTTCCTCTTCCCTGACCCCTTGCTTCCTTGGTCCTGCTCCTTTGCTCCCAATATAATTGTTCCAGGACCCTCTTGCTTGGAGGACTGCCTAGGACCAATTTGTGGTTTTCCTTTACCTTTATCTTGGCCAGAGAAACAAAATGGACCTGGCTAATCTTGTAGGATTTTCTAGGCAGCAAAGGGGTCCAGATAATTCCATTGCCAGCTCTGTGCTCTCCAGTTTAATTCTGCCCTGGGTTCTGGGTGAGTGGAGTTTGGGGCTATAAAAATTCACTCATTCATTCAAGAAGGCAGAACATTTAAAAACGTAAAATATACAGTCTGTCAGATGTTGAGAAGTGCTTTAAAGTAAACACATAAAGGGGGTAAAAGGCACTGGGTGGAAGTATGAGTGGAAATTTAATAGAGAATTCAGAAAAGGTCCCACTCATGGGTGAGCGAGGAAGTCTCATGAATGGCTTAGGAGAAAGATACTCTGGACAAAGGCAAGAGCAAGAACAAAGGCTCTGAGGTAAGAACTAGCCTGGGATGCTGCAGAAGAGAAGGGAAATGTGGCTCTGAGAGGGGAGGAGTAAGGGGCCCTGAAGCTCAGCAATGTAGTGAGTGTCCAGAGCTAGAGGGCTCTGTGGGCTTTGGTGAGGGCTTTAGCTTTCACTGCCAGTGAGCTGAGGAAACAGTCAGTACTAGTGGGGAAGCCTCTGGAATAGAGGTGGACACTGAACCAGTGCACTCCAAGTTGATTGTCTCACTCAGAGGTGAAGGCAAGATTGATGGGGAACAGCCAGCTCTGCCTGGGTGACTTGGAGTGGAGCTGAGCCTAGAAGTGTGAGAGGTTTTCCAGGCAGAGGGACTAATGTGAGCCAGGGCTAGTATGTGTGACGTTGTGACATCTTCAGAGAAAGGAGAACGGTTTGTGTTGGCTGGAGACAGCAGGGCAAGAGTGGAGAGGTGGGAGGGAGTTGTGAGAAACTTGGTGAGGCAGGGGATACCTAGCTCAGGAGGCCCTTATAGGATGCAATAATGTGGTTAGGTTTAACCCTACAGTCATGGCAGACCAGGGGAGGTTTTCAAATAGGGAAGTGTGACATATTTGTCAAGGGAAAGTAATAATTATCACCTGACTGCCTCAATTTTCAGTAGTAGCAGTAGTATTAGCAGCATTAGCAGTAGTATTAGTGCATCAGCAGTAGTATTAGTAGCAGCAGCAGCAGTGGTTGTAGTAGTAGCAACAGCGGCAGCAGCAGCGTTAGTACAATGCCAGTCGGATGCACCATTTGAATCAGAGTTGCTTCTTTAGTGCTGAGGATGCCTTTGTGCCCTTGCCTCACCTGGACTGGCTCATGCCCATGGCAGCTTGTCCTTCTGTGGTTGGGGCCCAATCTGGACCTGTGAAGGAAGTGTAGCTAATGGACCCCAGGAGCACAAGACTCATGGCTGACATGATGTAAACTTCGGACTCTGCCCAGCTAAGCTAACTGGCTACAACCCTGCTTTTGGCCATTGATTCAGGCAGGCCAAAGGGAAATGGAGGCTGAAAGATGGATTCATAGAACTAGCTCATAATTCTCTGCCACTGAGGGGGAAAAGGCTTATTTTGTCTGAATTTAGCAGCACTATTGTCCACGTTGATTGAATTCTTCAAATAACTTCTCATCTCCCTGCTCTGTTTTAGTTCAGAGCACACGGCTGCACATTTAAAAGAGAGAAAGAGAAAAATGCCTGTCCAGCTGCAGTTTCTCATTTGGCAGGCGCCCAGCCATTTTCTCCCGATTTGACAGAATATGATCTCTCATTTAACTCGTTTCCTAATACTGCCCCTGGGCAAGACTGAATTGAATTGGGCCCTGGTGCCATCATTATCTTGGCTGAAGAGTCACACCTACAGTTCTTCCTACAGATTGTTCAGTGCAACCACAGTGGACTTGAGAAAAACAATCAGAAAACAATGCCCTTGCCAAGCTGAAACCAGCTCTCTGCTGTTTCCAACTGGGCTGCTTTGCTTCTGCCTTTTAACAATTCTCCACAGTCATTAGTCATTCATTCATTCAATAAATAATTAAACACCTAGCATGCTGCAAATGCAAATAGTATAATATATGATCTCTTCCCTCAGGGAACTTACAATTTAGTAGAGAAGATATGGAGTATACAAATAACTAGTTTCTCATACAGGAGCACACAAGCGGATGACAAATAATGAGGGTAGCATTTGAGAGCAGGAGAAGATAACTTTTGCCAGGAATTATTTCATGGGGTGGGTGGAATGGTTTGGGTGGTGAGTTGAAGTAGTGGGGTTGGCAGAGATTGAGATGAGAGGGAGTAGGCAAGTATTCCAAGCTTGAGTGGTGGGAGAAATAAGAATGGTGTGTTCTGTAACTGCTTTTTGAATTGAATTGAAATTAGTATCATTTGGAGTAATGTAATAGCAATCCAGCAGCTTAAAACTTTTAAAGAGTCTGCATAAAGGGAGATGAGTGTGGGAGCTAGTGCACTAATCCAGTTGAGAGAGAAGGTGATTTAGACGAAGGTGGGGTGATCAAGGTGAGAAGGTGTGCGATTGTAGACATGTTTAGACGGGCCGGTGTCAGCTTCCATAGGTGCTGCTTTCCTGGAAAAGCCCTAGCTTTCAGTTTTAAAATAAAAGATATTGAGAGCACTAGCTCTCTGCCTGTGACCAGATTACCTTCCCTTTCCTCATCCATGCGCAGCTACCCTTTGAGTCATGGCTCTGTCCCATTGGTCCCTGTGTTCAGGTAGGGTCATAGACCCATAGAATGTGAGAACTGGGGTCTAAGGGTCCTCTAGTCCAGTCCTCCATTTTACAGCTGAGGAAACCAGTGATCAGAGGGAGATGAACTAGCTTGCCTAAGACCTGACAGGTGTAAAATTGGGTAGCCTGTTTCTGAGACCAGTAGTTTTCCTGTATCACCTCTCCTGTCTCCAGATAGAAGCTCCCTTTGCCCTTTGTGGCAGAGACTGGCTAGCTGTACCCCAAACTCCTTTCTTGTTGCTCCAGCTAGTCTACCTTTCTAATTTCTCTGACAATTAGGTGTGACCATGTTACTGAGTTCTGGCCAATGGAATGTGGGTGGAAGTATGAATACTCACTCTGAGGTATGGCCCCCATACAAGCCCCAAACTCCTTTATTTGCTAACAAGATATCGATACCTGGGGCAGTCTTGAAAGCAATGTGTTGAAGATGTCAGATAATGATATTGGCTCACACGGGTAACGCAGGAGATTCTTCCCATTTAGGGTCAACTGATTATTAATATTAATTTCATTTTCAATCTTAATTTCCCTTATCCCTATTACCTAACACATTCACAGTTTCCGGGAATTAAGATGCACACTTTGGGGGGGGAGGGGAGATATTATTTTGCTTACCATTTACAGTAGGTCTGTCTCATATTCTTTTGCTTAGCTCTTGTTTGCTTTCATGGTATTAATCAAATTTATTTATTTATTTTCTTTTTTTCTCCTTTCATCAGAATATACTCTCTAATAGGATAGGAACCTCTTATCCTTCCAGCTTACTTGCTGAAGTATTTGCCTTTGTGTGCCTAACAAATATTAAATGCTCAATAAACATTGATTGAATGAATTGACAAATAAAGAGTTGTTGGAAGGATGGAACACGAATTTAGATTAGAAGGAGAAACTTTGAAGAGGAATGGGAAACCCAGCTAAGCTATTGGAGGAGTAGCTAAGGAAAAGAGCTGGAAAGATGGGAGGCAGTAGAATAGGATAGGATACTGGAAGGTGTGATTTCACAGGTGAAAATCAGTAAGTGTAATTTTACGACCTAGGAAAATTATTTTTAACTGTATTTTGGGAGAGATTAGGGGATTCCTTGAAAATTAAATGAAAAGTATAGACTTTCTCTCAAGGAAAATATATAACTAACATACAAAATTTTGCACCCACTTCAGGAGGCCCACAGATGTCCTAATCTTCAGTGAATGAAGGGGTGACTTGAAGGCCCAAAAGTGACAGCATAAGGCGGACAGTATAAGGCATGGTTATAGGGTTTAATGGCATGAACCCTAAAGCACATTTCTTCTCCACATCCTTTACAATACCTTGCAGAGGCGGCCAAAATTAGTACTAGCCAGGTGGTTGTAAGAAATTGACATACTGGCTGATCGGAATTTGTTATAGAGCTGAGAGAGGACGAAAGGAAGTGAGACTTCATGCTCTTTATTTTAGATGGTCGCAATAACTCATGCTATTAAGCAATGAAAGAGCTGCTCAAGTTAGCAACACTGTTCTCCTGGGACCACATGCTCTCTGAGGGCTCAGCTCTGGAGGACAGGGGCAGGCTAGCTGCTGTCATAGACTCCTGCAAGGAGGGTGGTAGATGGAGAGCCTGGATCAGGGTGATTTCTCCTGACAACTCTTGTGACAAGTTCGCATCTTACAATTCTCACCATGAAGCAGAAAATGAAATCCAAAACTTTTATGAGATCATTATGAAAGAATTTTATATTATGTGTTAACTCTATAGGGTTAGGAATGTTGAAAATGAAACAGATTTTACAGTTGCTGGATTGCAGTAGCAGGTTTATATCTTTGCCAGGGCTCTGACTAGTTAGTACATAGTTTGGGAAGAGAATCTAGACAACTGAGATGAGGACCCCCGAGAAGATTATGGGTATTTGGAGAATATGGATCTCCCAATGGCATGAGGACATACCCCTTTTTCTAAGGGAGAAAACAGGCAACTCCACTTACTCTTGGTGGCAGAGACTTCTGGTTATCCCTAATATCTTTCCCCCTTTCTTCTAGAGAAATAGAACTCCTCCCTTTTTACAGCACCCATGGTTTTCCAGAATAAAGATTCCATTTTACATCTCCTTTGCAGCTCAGTGAGACCATGTGGCTAAATTCTGGCAAATAGGATGTGAGTGACGTGTCACGTGTGAGGAGGGGATTTTCTCTGCTCCTTTTCCTTTCACCTTCAGACATGATAGCCTAGAGAAAATCAGTGTCTCGGACTACCAAGAGCCTTTTGGATGTGATAGAACATGACTTACAGGAGAGCAGCCATGCACTGTCCTACTAGCAAAGGTCACCCAGAAAATTGGAATAGCCAGCACTAAAACCAAATCATTTCACTCTTTGTTCGGTACTCTTTGAACTATATTATGCTCAAACCACTTCCTCTAAAAAAGCACAGTTTATCTTTTTCTTCAAAGTAAAGGCAATGTAAACATGATGGATCAGATTATAAAACAAGGGAAAATATGAAGCATTTGTCCACAGTGGACTTGAAAGCAAAGGAGCAGAAGATTAAAACAAAGAAAAAAAAACCCCACCAAACCAAATTTTGAAGTGATTAAAGATGAAACAAATTGTCCCCAAAGTTTACAATGTAAAACAAGACAAATCCTAAAAATTAAGTTGACAAGCTTACTCAACAGTGTAATTTTTTCTTAATCAAACTGACAAAGATCCCTAGTTCCACATAAATCAGTGAAAACAACAAACTTACAGTGCTCAAAGGAAGGACACTAAGAGTTTCTGGAAGGAAAATATAAGAAAAAATGTAATGAAATGATCCATGTTTTGCTGACTTGCTTTCCTGGTGATAGGTCATTGTTTGGGAATGGGGAGGAAAAGGAAAGAGGAAGAGAGAAGGGGGGTCCCCAAGTAAATTTCTAAGGTCTTCCCTAGTTGAAAGGATATTTGGCAGGCACCATGTTGCCTTCTTCTCCCTTTTGAATTAAAAAAAAAAGCCTAAAATTAAAATAAAGCTTAAAAGAATCACTGAGTCTTCATTCAGGAGAAATCCCCCTGATGGAGTCTCTGTGAAAACATTTGTACAAGATGTGCTGCTGTAATTTTGTGTACAGTGAAGTTTTACAAATGCAAGTCAATTTTTTATTTCATTTTATTATATATTTATGAGACCACTTCATTTCTAATAAATGGATGCAAAATACACATCTCTGTCTCCTGCACGCACTCTCCCTGCACAGTGCCTCATACAGCACTGGCAGTCAGTGAACACCTTAAACCACCGTGAGTGTTCTTAGGAAAGATGTTTAAAGAAAAGTGAAGATGTGTTTACAGTGGACAGAACCATCCCAGTAAAACCACAGTTTCTTCTTCTTGTGGATTATTGTCCACCCTTCCCTCTGCCCCCAAACCAGATTCATTATTCTCTTTCCTGCTCTATTCTGTGTCCCAGGAGACTGACCTTTTTGAGTTGTCTGGTCCTTTTTTGCTGGTCATCTTCTGGTCGGTTCTGACCAGAGGGAGGCACCAGCAGGAGCTGAGAGTGTGGGAGAGAAAGAAACTGGGACTTTCTTACCAGCACCCTCTGTGATAGACACCAATGACCCGGATATGGCTACATCCTTGGCCCACACCCCCACTGGTGGCTCCTTCCATGAGCTCCCGTCACGCGACTTGTGTATTCCCTTCTTCAGGTCTCAGGGTGGGAATATTTTCCTCTTATTGCTAGTTTCTGGGTGCTCAACACCCCTGTTGGTTCTCTAACCCAGCTCATTCTCTTATTGTTACCATCTTTTTATTAAATTGTCTTCATTTGAAACATTTGAGGAATTGTTTCCTGCTATATTTATACCAAAAAAGTAAGCAAGATTAATCTTTGGATTGTTTTCCCAGCAGCCAGCGGGAAGGTGTAGTGCTCTGGTCACTTTGACTGGATTCTATTCAAGCCCACAGCTTCGGTCAGTCAGCAGAGGGCTGACTGCGGGGCCGCAGTGGCCAGCACTGTGGGGTCCTGTTCAGCGAAAGATAGGGAGAGGCTCAGCGGGCCTTAAAGGTGTGGGCATCAACCTGACCTGGGTTTAACTCTTCTTTCTATGCATGATTTACTTGCACTTGGGTTATTTAAATAATCCCTCTAAGTATTCATTTTTTTCATATGTGATATATTTTTGATATGAGCACTCACAGAATTCTGATAAGAATGAATGAGAGGATGAAAAGTGCTTAGCACATGTATTCGTTCTGACTTTGTGATATGGCCGGGGGGTTGCTCTTAGGCACTTAAATTAATCTCTATGAGGTCACACCAGCAATTTAGCTGCCTTAGCATTCTGCGTTAAGTTCAAAAGTTTATAGGTGCTGCCCTCCTGGGAGGTCTCGTATGTGGGGGGCATTCACAGTGGACCTTCTGTAGGGTGAAATCTGCAGTTCAAATCTCACTTCTCCACCCAGGAGAAAAACTGCTAGGAAAAGAGAATGGATTGGATTCGAGCTAGTCACCTCCTGGCTGTGATTTATGAGACAAAATGGAAGGCTTCATGAACCTGACATCTGAAAAGCCCTTTTATGGATTGCATAACAGATCTCGGTCCTTAGAGATCTGTTATGCAACAGCCCGATTTCCAACTCCAATGCAGATGAACTACAGCCTAGTCTCTCCTGAGGTCAGGCGGAAGGAGGCCTGGAGGAGGGTGGTTATGAGGTGATTAGAGAAAGGGGAGAATCATGAAGGTGATAGGTAGCTTCTGTAGGAATTTTTCTAGGAGTAAAATATTTGAGAAAAGCTAATTTTAGGCTCATTTAAGATAATAATGTAGTTTCTCTGGCCAAGTCTTTTCTGTAGTAGAGTAAGACCTAATGGTTATTCTTAACCCCGGCTGTGCTTTTGAATCATCTCTGGAGCTGCAAGAAGTACTCAAGCCTGGATCTCAGCTCTAAAAGTTCTGGTTAAATTCATTTGGAGTGGGTTCTGCCATCTGGATTTTTCCAAACTTCCTAAGTGCTTCCAGTTGGCAGAATGAAAACTACTAGTTGGGGCATTGTAATGTATAATACTGCGCATCGCTTTCCTCTGCACAGCTCTCCCTGAAATATCTGTTTGCAGTTCAAGTTTGTGTTTCTGTCTCCTTCAGTGGAGGAGATAAATCTTGATTTAGGGACAAGATCAGAGGCTTAGCAAATACTTGGGGAACAACTCAAGCCTTTGCTGGGTCTTCTTTGTAACTGTCAGGCTCTCTCATAACTTTGGGAAAGACCGACCCGGCCAGTTGGGGAGGCTGAAGTCCTTTGTGATCTGCTGCTGATCGTTCTTTACTCCACTCTACTGCCTCATTTGTTGGGGATTTTTAAGGAAGTTGCCTGAGTTGGTGGTCTCTATGTTGACATTCTTGTTTCCAGGCTACTTGCATTTGAATTGATTTCTGGTTTTGTAACTGGAGTATTGCCTCACCCCTGCCCTCCCACCCAGAATCCTCCTTGGATTTTCCAGCCCCCACATACCTCCCCACACCCCAACACAGTCTCTGGTATTCAACAGTGAGTGAGCGAATGCTGAGCGAATGCCTGCCTGCCCTCCTTGCTGGGGACCTTTTGCTCTTGTGCAAGACTCTTCATCACTAGTATACACATTGTCTGCCTGGGAGGCAGAGAAGAATTGGCCGGAGCCATCTGTCTTGGCTTCCTGGGGGCCAGTGGGACAGGAGGTGATGAGCTGACGCCATGCCCCCAGGCCTGGGATGCAGCACGAAGGGACCTGAGCTCCATGACAACCGGCCTGACTACACCCTCTCCCCACTGCTGGCAGAGGTGAGGTGCTCCATTCCCCGCAGGCGCTGTCTCAGTAGTAGCTCCTTGTTGCCTGCTCCTCTCCATTCTGGTCAATAGCCCCTGCCACATGCTGCCGCAACTGGTCCCTGTGGCCAGCCTGTTAGGTCCTGCAAAGGGACCATCCAGTGGACCTTTGCTAGGGCAGGGAGGGTGCCTGCATATAAAATGACAACTCGGGTCACGGGGGTGGGAGAACTATGGGAAGTGCACCAGAGGGGAGAAATCAAATACTATCCTAAAATTAACAAAGATGTGAATAATAAATAAAAATAAAACGACGACTTGGGACTGAAACAGGAAATAAGGTATGCCTGGCAGTCAAGCTGGGATTTTGAGCAAGGTGGGTGGGGTCTGGGCTAAGCCTGTCTCTGGCCTTTCTTAGCACATGTGGCTCTGGGCAAATTACTGACCATCTCTGGTTCTCAGTTTCCCATTCTGCACATTTAGGGGAATGAAACACTTAATTTCTCAGGTCTCTCCTAGTGTTTATTCTCTCTCTGCTTGCTCCTGTATCTCTCATCACGAAGGTGGACTTGCTGGGAGCTGACCCCCAGCTGCTCCCTAGCAGGGGCCCAGAATTCTGAGGTGAGAAAATTGTCTGCAGCATCCTGCTTTGAAGTCATCCCCAGCCTGCCTACAACCTCTGTACCCAGCTGGAGGCCAGTGGGTCCTGTCTGCAATGTGTAATACTTACCCCTCAGCTTTTGCCCCCTTCTTCAACAGCCAAATGCCCTTGATAGAGGATCATTTCAGGGGTAGGGGCTGAGTTGAACTAAGAGGGTGACTGGTTTTATCAAACAGAACTGAAGTTGGGGAGCAGCAAGGGTTCCCTCTCCTGTGAGGGATCTTTTTTCCTTTTCCTCTCCATGTCTTTCCTACAACACAGGTGGGTCAATGGAGACCAAAATCCAGGCTCATTTATCTTTGATTCTCCCTAGACGAGTTTGGCAAAGACTGGGCTACAACCCCAGCATACTTTTGAATTGAGATAGCATTTGGCAACAAATCTTTTATAAATGATGGCATTGACATTATATCTCTGTTAGAGTAATTTACTCCCCACAGTAATTTTGACTTAGTTTGTTCTACATGGAGCATTATTTTAATCATCCTTTCAGTTGTTATTGATGAGGGCTCTGGAAAAAGATTAGAAGATTAGTTTAAAATTATCCCCAGTGCATTTAAAACAACAACAGGGCCATGAATATAGACTAAAACAAATCAAGGGATGTCATAGATGTATTAAAAGACTATTGTTTTCTGAATTGGGGACAGGGTTGTAGCACTAACGGCAAGGTTTTGATACAGCCTCTCTTATTTAATTTGCCCCTGAGCTTGACTTACCCTCTCCTTCTGCTCCTGTCCTTAGTGATGCTCACCTCTGCATTTATGTCTGCTCAGGACCACCTCCTTTTCTGCCAGGCTTGGCCCATCCAGAATTCATCAGTCCAAAACACCTTTTTCATCCCTCTCCTTCCTGGGAAGATTTCTTTGGACTGAACTGATGTCTTTACCTTCAACTGCCAGGCCAACTGAAAAAGTGCTGATCAGTTTAGGAGGGATTTCTCTTGGTTTCCCAAGATACTACTAGTTATTCTGAGAAAGAAAAGGAATGGTATTAATGATCAAATTTCCTTAGGGAATGTTGAGTTAAAGGTACAAAGTTGGTGGTTTCTTTTTTTTCAGGATTTATCGGAGTGTTTAGTATACAACTGAGTTTTGTCAGTCTCTCAATTGTGTGCAGTTTTCCCGAAAGTCCCTTGGCTCAAATCTAGTAAAGGGGGTGTTTAATGTAAGGATCCATGGGAGACTCAAGAAAATACAAATCTCTCTGAAAATTATGGTAGTGACACTGCTGGGGCTTATGGAGATTGGGATATATTCAAGAACTAGAAGTTTCCCAATGGGATTCCAGGTTATTCACGTCCAGAAATCATGGACTTGGATATTTTCTTACAAATGTGAGCCACACAGTCACTGGAATATACTCTTGTGTAAGTACAGTGACCAGTTCTCTACATATTTCCAATTCAAATTCATGAGAAATTTGATGCATTTGAATCAGTAATGACTGTCCCTCCTTGGGTCACTAAAAAGATTATGAATGTGCTGCTCTTTGGTCTGTGAAGCCATCAGCGGTTGCCTCTGTATAAAGTCAGTCTTAGCGCCATTTCCCAGGGCCAGGGCTGTGGATGGGCGACCTTCTTGGAGGGAAAGCTGAGAGAGGCCATGTTGTGATGGACATAGCTAGGATAGTTCACCTCTTGAGTCCCATGCACTGACCTCTGCTCTCCTTCATATCCATTTCATTTCCAAAGATTGCACACGTGACATACCCTAACTGTCAAGCCTACAAAAACCAAGCATTCTCCCTGGCACATGGGAAGCCGACCAAGTCACCAGTCGCAGCTGTCACAAGGATTCACATGATCATCGAGTCCACAGTCTCTTCATGATTTGCTGAAAATAGAGATTTTCAGACTGAGGAGAGTCTGTGTGCTATATCCTCAGGGTAGAAAAGCGCCTCTGTCTCCCCCACACTGAGTGGATTGATTACTTAGCATATGGATTAGTGGTTGTCTAGCTGGTTCCTGCAAATGTGCAGCAAAGTAGCATGGCCAAACGCACTTTTTTCCAGCCGAATCAAGAAATCATTCCTTAGGTTTGAAGGAGGGAAAGGTGAATTATATTGTAGATTCTTCTGTAGAGGATGCTTTGCTGTCAGGAGTTCAGATGGTGAAATTTGAATTGCTTCTTTACTTCAATAGGCTTCAATTGACTCTCTGGGAAAGCATGCTGCTAGAGAAACCCAGCCATACACCATTGGCTTTCTTTTGAATAGCAAAGTCAACCAACCCAACACTCAAGACTTATAATTGTAAAGTTTCTATTAGTCATTGTTTTAGAAAAGTTGGAGAGTATAGTCACTTATGAGGGCTTGAATTCATGGAGGAATTTTCCAACCCTGGCTTCTTAGCATGATGGGTGTCCAGCAGCAGAAGCAGTTGCAGGTACCAACAAACAGAAAACACAGGTCACCAGGAGCACTGACCACGGAGGCAGAAGTCAGCACTGCAGGCAGCGGATCCAAGGCATTTCGCCCATCTCCTAACTGCCAGTGCGCTCTCAGTGTCCAGAGTCTGACTTATGTTAGACAGCGGTGGCTTTGGTCGATCCTCTGGGCTAAGCATGTACCTGGCAGAAATCATACTGAAGAGTTGAGGTAAACATACTTGGGAATCAGACAGACCTGGGATTGAATTTTAATTTTACCACTTATTAGATGTTTGACCTTAGGCTTATATTGGCTTAAATTTCTGTGAGACTTAGTGCTCTGATCTGTGAATCAATATAATAAAGCCTGCTTCCCAGAGTTTTTGGTGTATATGATAAGACAGGATATCTGCAGAGGTTTAAAACAATACCTGACACTTTATTAGCTCACAATATACTTCTTGCTCTTCTCTAAGTAGAGTATAAGGAGATTTGTCTTTTAGTTAACAAAACCAGGTGACTTGCCAGGGGCACACACATCTCCCTGACCTGTTGCCTCATTCCTCATTCCCTTTTCTTAAGCAGGGAAAAAACACCAGTTTTCTGAAGGTGGTGTAGAGACAGTTGTAGCAAGAAGCTCAAACTCTGCCTGGTGTTTGTTTCACCTTTCCCTTTTGTTCTTACGGTCCAGTTATTGCTGGCGTCTCCCTCTGAGTCTCAGAAGTATACCCTCTCTCCTCCATGCCCTGACTTTCAATTACCCCATCCCATGCCTGGGTGTATTCAAAACTCAACTGTGACATTTGACTGACTTATGACCTAAGGAGACATCCTGTGGGAAGGCATCTTTCCCAAGAGAATAAAAATCTTGTCTCTTGATTCTCTTAGTTCAGCTGAAGCAGCTGGGATTTTCAAGCACTACTTAGTTTTAGGCGAAAACAGGGATGGTTTACATACTTCGGCTTCATGACACTGCCCATGCACGCACTTCCAGTCCAGGCTTTCAGGGCCTGTCCTGTGATCCCGCCTGCTCATCTGGACCAGTAGGGTGCGCATGTAGCGGGGTGGGTTCCCCTTTTGGGGAGCAATAGGAAAGAGCAGGCATGAGCTCATCCCCTGTTCCTTACCCTCTTTTCTTGGAGGTGGCAACAAACACCTTCCTTCAAGATAGATTAAATTGGGCCTCCCTGGTGGCACAACAGGTTAAGTGTGGAGCTGTCGGCAGCTGCGGTGCGAGTTTGATGCCTCCTCTGGGAGATAGTTTGATGCCTCGGCCCGGGGAGATTCCCTCATGGCGCAGCAGAGCTCTCCTGCCTTGCCCGCTGCTCCCCTCAGCAGTGTATTTCTGATCTGCCTGTTCTGCTCCCCACTCTGTCTCTGGTGAACCCTCTCACTGCCCAAGCACCCCAGCTTGTATGCATAAATAAATCTTTAAAAAAAAAGATTAAGTCACCTTGCCCCTTTGTCGGCAGTTCCCCCCCAAGGCTCAGGCTTCTAGTTTAAGAACTAGTGTGTCACATCCCCAGCTAATTCAGGCCAAGAGTGACTCAGAGGTGTGCCCTATCCCTCTCACATGCCAGGGATCCGCCTTCTCCGACAGCTAATGTGATAGTGGTTGCAGCAGCCACCTGCCAACAGTGCCCGTTCACAGCCACTGATGTCACTTCCATGAACTCTCGTGCTGCTGACAAAGGAAACCAAAAGCAGAGTCTGGTCAGGGGGCAGGCTGGCAGGAGTTAGGGCGGAAGGTCAGTGCTTCCCTGTGGGAAAACTGAGTTTGAAGGGGAACCTTGACTGGTGGCTTGATACACAGACAGGGTACTCCTACAAGTCCAGGTTGGGGGTGTTCACAGCTTGATGCTCATGGAGGTGTGCAGGAGTGAAAACTTGTTACTCCCAAGTTTGAGGCAGGTGCAGGGAAGCCCCACTTGATGGTGGTAGAGGGACTTCTTTCCACGGGATCAGCAAGTCTGGCTCCTGTGCATAGTCCTTGGCAGGCTTTGCCTTGAACCTGAAGAGGGCAGGGGCACTAGGGAAAATGTGTTGGGGTAACAACTGGGCCTCTATGAGTCTCTCTGTCTCTTGCCCTGGTTCTATCTGGTCTCTACTATCTTTTCCTAGATTTTCCTTAAATGCATAAGAATCCCCCACGTGCCTGTTAAAATTGTAGGTTCATGGGACCCAAACCCCATGATTCTGATACAGTAGGTCTAGGTTGGGGACAAACCATCTGAAATCTCAACAGTCACGTGGGGTGATTTTTAAACAGTTGTCTGTGGGTCCCACTTGACAGGTGTTACTTTAGATCACGACATAAAATTTAAAACTGCATTTTATTTGTCTTTGTCTGAAACAGTCTGTTCTAGAGAATGTCCACATGCCATGTTGGCTAAACTTCAACTTGCTATTAACTTTCTGACTACATACTGAACATTAGTCAGGATAAAACTCATGTAAAGAAATGCTGTAATTTTAAACCACCAAGTACATAGATGTATAGTCACATAGTTCACGGCTCTGTGATCATCTGTGTGCACACGCAGAGTTCATTTATCCTGACTTTAAGCAGGATTGTCATTCAGGAATTAAAATCTATTTTTATAAATTGATAGTGGCTGCCACTGCTCCTAACTGTGGACTGAATGGACAACTGGAAATATTAACGCTCCTCTGTTTGTGCCACCCAACCCATCCCTAAAAATCTTTGCAATATTTATTTATTTAAAATTTTTTTTTTGTTTATTCATGCATACAAGAACTGGGGTATAGGCCTGAGGTGTGTGTGTGGGAGGGGGTGGGTGAGAAGATTCACCAGAGGTAGAGTGGGGAGCAGAACAGGCAGATTTACTGAAATACACTGCTGAGGGGGGCAGCTGACAAGACAGGAGAGGTCTGCTGTGCCATGTGGGTTAGCTCCCTGGAGGGGGATCGAACTCATGTATAGTGGCTGCCAATAGCTTGACAGCACTGAGACTTTAATTCCTGCGCCACCAGGGAGACCCCCTGCAATTTTTATTTAATAAGGATGTGATAGCAAATTTTTTCAAGGTAGAAGATAATGTCTCTGCAGGGCCTCAAAGGTTAACCATTTCTTTTCTCTTTTGTGGAGCAGAAGAAATGTTTAGGAAGTCTCAGCTGACTCTACACACACACAGTGGACAACATCTGACTTCTTCCCTGTGATGCTTGCTAGTGATAGTTCTCAATAGTCAGGGACCTTCTGGTGGGGGGTTTCTCCTGCAGCCATAGACAGTGGTGCTGATCCTAGGTCAGCTTTGGCGGTTACTTTTGTATTGTTGTTGCTTACGGTCTCTCTGTCATTACATTTAGAGATAATTTCTTATGTGATTGGAGAAGGCCAATATCACATACTTTTTCAATGGGAGACCTGATGTCTGGGATCTTATTTCTGCCTGGGTAACTTTGGACAAGATCCTAAAGTTCTTTGTCCTTGGTTTTCTCATCTGTGAACTGGGTATGTTTCTTGTCTTACCCTCAAAATCATTGGGATCATGAAATGAATCGTGGTGGGGATTCCTATAGAAATCATAAACCTCATCCAAATCCAAACAATTCTATTATCTTTGACCTGGTTTTTTTATACCAAGTCCTGGTGGAACATAAATGCATCACAGTTTTTATATTAAGGTCCAACTTTTGAAGCTCAGTTCAATCAACACTTTTCTTGTAAAGTTTAAAAAAGAAAAATCAGTGACTTTTGGAATCTCTGTTCTTTCTCTTGACAATGATTGATTTCTTGTTTTTTGAAGTTATGTAATAACCAGGAATCTTCCATCTGAGGAAATCAATGTGTACATGAGTCCATTTACCTACAGCTCGGACGTAGAAGTAGCCAATCAGCTGTGATGCACCCTGCAGAATCAGCTCCAGAGAGAGCAGTGGTTCCAGTGGGGACCGCACAGTCAGCAACTTGCTGTGCAGCTGCCAGAGTTGTTACTGGTCATCGAACATGTCCAGTCCCCACGGCTATTACAGCAGGAACCATATCCATGAATCAGCTAGGTGATATGTGGTTCCACAAATATATCTTTGATAGTCAGAAATGAAAAAAAAGCCTGCAGTTCCACAAATACTAGCATCAATCAGGAAGCTGGATGTCAGCACATCTGTCTCATCACTAGGATATGCCTGTCTAAGAATAGGTGATTTTATATACTTGTCACTATTTGTGTGGTTGAATTGCATTAATATTAGGATCAACCAGGGCAGAATCATGAAAATGTTGCTGCTAGATTAGAAACTGGTAGAGACAAAGACTCTAAGGCAGACTCCACCTCCAACATACCGAGTGAGTCTCCATTTCTCTGTTCTAAAAACAAGGCTTGGATTGGTGACTCACCCAACCTCAAGACTTGCTAGCATACTGAATGCGAAATTGCCTGTAAGTTTCAAATGTGAGACAAATGTAAGGAATTATTTCTATATTTCTAAGAGTTGTGGCAACTCTCAGTCCATTCTTTTTAGAAAAAAATATTTATTAAGCTTAACATGCTTTCTGTAAATTGCATACATCTTACATACAATGAGCTCATTAATTTTTAAAATTGAATTTAAAATTACAATTTCTTTAAAACCTTTTTTGTACCTTATGTCCTTGACCAAGAAGATGTTGTTGAGTGGGTTACATGTTAGGTGTGGGTTCATCCAGGTACTGAAGTTGTTATAATATTGTTGGAACAGAAATAGGGTCCACGTTTACATTCTGCAATCAAGAATATGCACCTGCATTTTGGCGCATTTATATACGTGACCATGTGGCCACTGGAAGATTGAATTATAGGAGTTATAATATAGGTGTGTGTGTTCATTTATAACGTTCTTTTGCCTACAAGGAGTAGACTCCAATGAAGAACACAGTAGATGAAGTTAAAGGTACCTGGAACAGAACATGCACCAGGAGGGAGTAGGCTCCTCTCCACTGTGGGCGGCTGCTCTCTCCAGTCAGACCCCTTGGGCTCCCTAAGGGTTGCTCTAAGCCTTGTCACAAGGTCTGACTCAGATTCTGCTTCCTCATAGTTATATGTGACTCGCAACTGACCTCAGCATGTCGGGGCCCACCTCTACATTCAGGCTGATGGAGCAGTCTTTTATTTTTTTTTTAAAGATTTATTTATTTATACATACGATTGTGGTACAGGCCAGAGGCGTGGGGCAGCGAGAGGGTTCACCAGAGACACACTGGGGAGCAGAGCAGGCAGGTCAGAAATACACTGCTGAGGGGAGAAGCGGGGGAGGCAGGAGAGGTCTGCGCAGCATATGGGATTCTCCCAGGCTGGGCACGGAACTCACATTGCGAGCTGCCGACAGCTCCACAGCGCAGCGCTCAACCACTGCGCCACCAGGGAGGCCCGATGGAGCAATCTTGTGTAGGTTTCTTCGTTCAAATTTCTGAGCGAGGAAATGTTTTCAGTAGGCTGCTGACCAGCCTGTTGTTTAGTTGGCTTTGTGTGGGTGGCTGACCTCTGGCCCCCGAGGCCATGAACAGGGTGGGTTGGGACTGTATTTAGGAAACAAAACCTGGCCACCTCTGTCTTTCCCATGAGATTCTTTTCCTAGGACCCTCAAGAATGTCAGGAGACAGGGTAAAAGTAGCGGTGAATGACATTTGACCTGTCATTCCAGGCATTTACTGTCTGAATGTGTGCGTGGTTTAAATACATTAGCCATGTGGGGGTGCCGCGGTTTAAAGAGATGAATGTTGCCTTACGAGCCTGTCTGTGGAAAGTCCATGGTGAGTGTGGATGTCCACAAGCCGTCAGACTACTGAATATTGATAGCTCCCGCCAGCCCGCAGACGTGGACGGCAAAATCAGTCTGTCATTTTGAAGCCACTGGCCAAGGTTTGCTTTTCTCTGCAAACCTCAGGATCTCAGTGTGAAGCCCGCCCCTGCTAGCTCTCCAGCTGGCCCTTAGATAACGCAGCGTGAGGATGGCTACTTGGCAAGCGTTTTCCTTACAGTTGCAAGGATGGTTTTTAGATTTCATTAAGTATGAACTGAAGAGGTCAGCTTAGGGGAAGTCTTGTGATTTTAAATTGTGGACCAAGGAGAATTTGGAAACAAAAATGAGAACCTGAAATCTAGACTCTGAAGGGAGGAAGGGCTCTTTCTTTCTACTCCCCCCCTCCCTCCAGCTTCAATTCTATAGTCAGATTTCTGGGGTTTGTTTGCATTTAGTTTGGTCAGTTTCCTTGTTTTGTTTCTCTGTAGTCTGCATGTGAGTGAAATTATCTGGTATTTGTCTTCTCCTTCTGACTTATTTCACTTAGTGGAATCCTCTCCAGTTCCCTTCAGGTTGTCACAAATGGCAAGAGTTCATCATTTTTTTTTTTTTTTGATAGCTGAATAGGCCATTGTGTATATATAGCACATCTTCTTAACCCACTGCTCTGTCATTGGGCACTTAGATTGTTTCCACAACTTGGCTATTGTAAGTTGTGATGTGATGGGTATAAAAGTGCCTATTCCTTCAAATGAGTGATTTGGTATTCTTTGGGTATATACCTCAGAGTGAAATTGCTGGATCATACGTAACATTTATTTTTAATATTTTTGAGGAACTCTTATACCGTATTCCATAGGTTTTCTTGAGTTTTTTAAAGAGCCAAATGCTGGAGGAATAAGTTACTGTCAAATTTTAAAATATCATTTGGTTCTTGTGAGGCATGGATCTAAAATGAATCTTAGGTAACTGGTAACTTAAAACCTGGAATTTTCTCTTGGCTGGGAATGGGGACGAGGGGGAGCTATTTCTCTGAAGGTCAATTTCAATGTCCAACCCAAGACATACAACAAAGTCTGGAGTTCCAGGCAGGGTTTCTCTGGCTGAAGAGGAGAGCATTCCATCAGCATTCTTCTGATTGGGCTCTCCGAAGAAGGAAGGCAGACCATGAATATGCATGATGCAATGTAATTGCAGCAAAGGGCTCCCAAAGACTATCCTTCACAGAGAAGCCTCCCAAGAGGCACGATAAGTGTCTGAGAGGAGACAGACAATTAGCAAAGAAGTTAGATTACATATATTCCTGACATTCTCTATTTTTAATAGAGTGGTATACTAGCTGTTTAAATCTGACAACAGAACCCTCTGCCAAAAAGATGTTCATTTTCTGAAGAAAAATCAGAGAAGGGACAATGGTACCAACTATTCATAAGATATCACTAACTGAGCACTTATAAGAAACAGAAAAGCATTGGTCTTAGCTCCAACCCAGCCACCCACTGTTTGTGGGGCCTTGGAAAAACACCAGTCTTCCTGGGCCTCAGTTCCCTTTATTGTAAAATGGGAGTTAAACTGGCCTGATCTTGGTTGAGGGGACTTGCTGCAGCCGAGGCTGTGCCTGAGGGCTGACTGTGCAGGCTGTCTAGTGCCCACCACGCCCAGCAGTTCTGGCAACAGGCCCTTCCTTCAAGGGCACCTTGGTTGCACATGGTGGTATCTGTCAGTCTGTCTACTGGCATCTCTACCCACTTCTCTGAGAGACACAGTTCTGTTTTGCTCTGCTTTATAGTTAGGGCTTCTACACTAGTCCTTTTGAAAGTAGTTTCTATTGCTAAAAATTGTTGGACATTCCTGCTCTCTCTCTCTCTCTCTCTCTCTCTCTCTCTCTCTCTCTCTCTCTCTCTCTCTCTCTCTCTCTCTCTGTCTCTCACATTAAGGTCCAGCTCCCCTGATTCCTAACATAGTATCCTTTCTATTCTATCAGGGCTGGCATTTCTTTGCCTTTGTTTTCTTTCTTTCTAACTCCCCTCAGAGATTGGTTGAATTGAATGTGTCAGATGCTTGAGTTTTCTCAATAATCATGTTCTTTCTTTCTTACTAATAGAACCTCTGTTTGTGCTGAGTGGCATGTAGGCAGCTAAACAGCCTCATTTCCCAGCCTCACTTGCAACTGTAGTATCCATGAAACAAAGGTTCGATTCATAAGAAGTAAGCTGGAAATTTCTGGGAAAGCTCTGTTTCCTTAGTATAAGCACCATCCTTTGTATGTCCTCCTGCTGCCTGGAATACAGACATTCCAGGTGAAGATCATGAGAGAATGAGGACAGGTATGTACCTTAAGAATGGGCGAGCAGAATTGGTGGTGGGCTACCCAAGTGGAATACAAAATGTAAAAGACATAAATAACAATAAAAATATATATTTAAAAAAAAAAAAGAATGGGCGAGCAGAATGCCAGAAATGTCTGAGTCTAAATAGGCTTTGTGAAGCTCTCACCTGTCTCCTCTGGATTTACCTTATGTGAGGGAAATGAAAACCCCTATCTTGTTAAGGCACTGCTATTTCAAATTTGGGTTATCAAATTCACTCCTGGATGGATGGATAACTGTAGGGTAAACGAAAGCGTTATCAGGTTTTTCCACCTCCCATCAATGATAGACCTTTGTAGGCCTACACGCATGCCTGATGGTGGCACCTGGAGTAGGGTGTGGGTGTGCGTGTGCGTGTGCGTGTGCATGAGTGGGAAAACCTGGGCCTGGAGACATTGCGCCTAAAAGGGCGGCATCACAGAGGATGAAGTAGCAGAAGGGGAAGGAGTGGAAGGGAGCAGAGAAGAGTTTGGAGCAGAGGACCATTCAGGGTGTAGCAGAGAGACCAGGAGAGAACACCAGACTGCCTAGAGAGGGTGGAGATTTGCCAGGGGCTAGGAGGCCTGCCAGCCTCCTGTCTCCCCGCCCCCCCCGCCCCCCACCGTCCCCCAACCTGCCCTATACCTGCTGGTTACCTTACTACAAAAGATAATTAAAAGCCTTCGAAAGCCACCAAGGGCTCCAGGACTCCTCCCTGTCCCACCTATGCAGCTCCATAGAGAACCTGCTCCCTGAGTTTTCCTGTCTCTGCAATAACAATGGCTTTAAACATTAAAAGCAGGTTTTTGGAATGATGCATTCGGATTAATATTTTTGATGTCAGAGTTTCCAAAATCTCAGACCTGAGGCTTGCTTGGCTCCTTGCATGAATACTTGGTAATGGGAATGGCTATTGAATTGGAAATTTGTGGAAGTGGATTGCAAGTCTATTTCAGTCATTCTGTAATTTTGGAGAAGCTGGATAGCCTCTCTGAGGCACAGTTTCCCCTTTTATAAAGACAGATGTGGATAGATCTCCAAGTTTCCTTCCATTGCTGAAAGTTACTGTTTCTCACTCCATGCCCAGTTCTACACTGGAGGTAGATCTGTATAGAATCGCACTTTGGGGTAGAAGTTATAGGTAAGGAGGTTGTGGGTGGGACAAATGTGAGAAATAACTGCATATAAAGGCTTTTTCTTGCTAAGTATAATCTCATTTACTAAGGATTTTCTTCACAGAAAATACTTTGTTTTTTTATGGGTTAATTATTGACTTAATTAGTATAATTAAGCACAATTACAAAATTAGGGCAGATCTATGTAATCAGGTACTAACAATGTGTAATTAAGAAACTACATCTTATAATTAGAGACTTGAAAATGCTGTGCCCCTTAAAATCCTTAATTTACTTTGTCAAAAAATTGTCCTAAATCTGAACACAAATCATTTAAGATATTCACTTTGTTCCATAGTAGAATGGGTTATTTTTTATTCCTATAGATTATGAACAACGCTTTTTTTTTGGTCCTATGAAGCAGTAACAGCTTTGTATTTTATTTTCAAATCAAACATCTTTTGTCACAGAACTAAAATAAATTTCCTTCCTATTTATTTTGGGGGGCAAAAGTAATTTATGACTCAAAAATCAATTAGAGGGCTTGAGAAATGAAAGCAAAAAATACTGATTTCCTTTCATAGCATATTAAATAGAAGACAGAGCATATTAAGCAGAAGAAGGCCAGCTTGGAAATAGTGATTTCAAACAGTGATTTCCTCTGGAAAAGGAAATCCAGAGTAGTACTGCACAAATAACATGGAAGTCATGTTGTCAGTCTTTGGAATTAGAGTTTAACTAATTTTTAGTTAGTTGCGTAATGTTTTTATCCTCTGACATATCCACTGTAGGCATTGCAAGGTGATGGAAATGCTTTGGATTTGTGAGATCCCCCATTTTTTCCAAGTGGGTTTATAAGAATGGTTTTTCAGAGAGCATCTGTAAAGCTTTAAAGAATATCTTTTTCCACTCTAAAGAACAACATGTCTTGTTGCTGTGTGAATGTGCTAAGAACTAGAAGAGCTGCCATATTAGTGGAGTGGAAAACCTCAAAAAAGTGACTCAATTGAGAAGCTTTGAAGCAAAATGATATGCCTCTAATGCTCCTCTTTCTTAGAACTTGAGGCTTTTAACTTCCTCAGCACATAAACCCCCCAAGAGGTAGAAGCAATCTCCTTGGCTGGGAGGTAGCTTAATTTTTGTGCCAGTTTTATCATTGACCAGCTTTGAGATTTTTCTGTTTCCTAACCTAGAAAATGAATCTAAAAAGTGGCTCTTTTAGTTTATTTAGTTGGAAGGGTCAAATGGACAGAGGGCATGGAAGAGGGCAAAAAAAATTATAAACCATATCTTTGTGTTGGGTATTATTTTCTGTTATTATTTCGGGGTATGTGAGTTTTTTCTTTCTTTTTTTGGTACCCTTCCATTGTCTTTATGCAAGTCACTGCTCACTCCTCTTACTCTTACAGGCTTAACTTTTTAAATTTGGCAGGTCTTTGATAAAACCCCCTGTATTTGCAGATGAAACGCTGACTCAGAGAGGTCAAGTGGTTTGCCAAAAGTTCAGAGTTAGTAATGAATGAGGAGGCTAGGAAATGGGTACAGGCATTCAGTTAGGAATTTGGGTGCCCTGAGCCCAGGTGTCCCGAGGGCATTTATCAATCTGATTGAGAAACAATTGGTGGGAACCAGGAGGGTGCCCAGTCCAAGTGCCTCAAACCCATCCATCAAACAGGAGAAACAGTTGGTGGGGGTCAGGGTGCCTCTGAACTCAACTAAAAATTGAATGTTCCTGAAAGCAATGGACCAAAGCTGGTTCCAGAAAGATGGGCCAGGTAACCTGGGAGACTCAGTGGGCGTCAGTAACCTAGGGGATTTCGTGGGCCCCAACCAGTCAGCAGGAGACACAATGCTGAAAGGCGAAACCCCCATGTAAGGTAAATGAAAGAATAATCAGGTTTTTCTGCCCTCCCATCAATGATAGGCCTACACGCATGCCTGATGGCAGGCACCTGGAGTATGGTGTGGCATGCGTGAGTGGGCACACCTGGGTCTGAAGAGCCTGGGCTTATAAGGGGGCTGACATCACAGCAGAAGCAGCAACAGAAGCAGCTGCAGAGGAAGCAGAGAACAGAGTTCGGCAGCAGAGGACTGGTTGGGGGTGCAACAGAGACCACTAGAGAATGCCTGAGAGCCCCCAAGACAGTGAAGATTCAGCGGGGGCTGGGAGGCTGGCAGGCCAGGCTGGGAGGAGGCCTGCCAGCCTCCCAGCCCTCTGCCCCTTTGCCTGCCCTGTACCTGGTTGCCCCTTATTTGTAGAGGTCATTAAAAGCCTAAAAAGCCACTGAGGGCTCCAGGACTTCATTTGACCCATCTGCCCAGCTCCATAGAGAACCTGCTCCTGTGCCCCTGTGCTCTTCCTGCTGCTGCTACACCCCACTTCTTGCCCACTATACCCATATAAACATCGACTTCTCATTCTACCAACTTGGGACCTCTCTCTGCTCAGAGAACTTTCCTGTCCTTCTTTTTATCTGTCAATAAATTTCTTGCTTTGCTGACTAACTCTGGCCTTGATGTTGAATTCTTTCCTTGCCTAGACAAGAACTGAGAGGACCCCCTTTGGGTCCCCAAGCCCCTTGGCCTGATTGAGTAAGAGGTCCACTTTTAGAATGTAGTTTTAGCAACTTCCCATCGAATGCCCTTTCCAACCATCCTTATTACACATGGTTAGAATTGTCCTTGGGGGCTCATGGAGATGGGGCACCATCTACCCTCTTTGATGAGGAAAAGCAGACCTTTTCTTACATGGACATTTTCTCTAGAGGATGTCAGGATATTGATGCTCCTTAGTAGTTCCTTTTCCTGAAAGATAGGAGGAGGCAGACATTGCATTCGATGGACTAAGACAAAGTGTCCCTCGTTAAATTATGAAAACTTGGAATGAAAATGAAAAGCACAGGGTGAATTGCCTCTGCCTTTTGCAATTTGTTAGAGTGGCAGTCTGGGAACTGGAGATGGAATAGAGGGGAAAGGTTGTAAGGCTTATAGAGGGGACATTGGGGGTCAAGTAATCTCTTGCCCTATAAAGGGAGAGAGGTTTGTGGCTCTGTGGAGAAGGCCTGGAGGTAGACACAGAACTATGATCCATAAGCACTCCAGTTATCATGCTTTTGTAACCAGGTTGAAATATAATTTTTACGCCTTCAGCTTTTAGTGGATTCCACTTGCTAACTCCTGAGATGGTTGGGTTTATTGATGTGCTTCAGGAACTTTTTCTACAAAGGGTAGAAAGAGTACTTTCCCCTTAGTATTTGATAAAGATAATGATTCATTTTGGATGACTGAACCTACTTATGGAATGGATATATCATTTACCGAGAGTTAACTTAAATATAATTTAGAAGCAGAACTGTAATCATACATCGTGTGATTTTTTTATTACCTTATCTCTCCTTACTAAGAAATGGAAAAAATTCTAGACATTGCTGGTTTCTTTTTGTTTTCTTTTAACTTTGGTTTCGATTTTTTTGTCATATGTCCCCTATATTTTGCATCCCATAATAGACTGCCTTAGCATGTCTTTTTTAAAAACTTGAATGATGGACTTTAATATCAAGTAAGGAAACATTTCAGTGTCTTCACACATAATTACTCAAATTCAGACTGAATTTCTAATAAGGCTGCAGCTCTGAAACTCTAGCTACCTTAATTCCCACTCCTAATGTTCCATTTCATGTTTAAAAGTTCTAATTCACACTTTAGTATATTTCTGGTATTGGCAAAGACTATTGGGTTTTGTATCTCTGAACAGAGCTGGCCTGCTCAGTGCATTTTATTCTGATCCCCTAAATCCGGAAGTAAAATGTGTCCCCCTTTCTCCTCCAGCATCTACTATGTCCCATTTTCAGCTCCCATCAGCTTTCTAGAGAAGGGCTTCCTCAAGTTAAACATGACTGAGAGATGCCTGAGGATCCTGACTCAGAAGGTCTGGAAAGAGAATGTTTATTTCTAACCAGCTCCCAAGTAATGTTGATGCTGCTGACTTGGGTCACACTTTAACTAACGTGGTGCATCGTAGTGATCAGGTGTGTTTGTCCATACCTGAGCATCTTTGCAAGTGCTGTTCAGCCAGATAAAGAACATGGAAAAGGAACTGATTTTTTCTGAGCATTTCACATGAGAGGCAGATTTTTTTTTTTTCTTACAGCTGAGAAAATCGTGGCTAGAGAGGATAACTTTCTGCTAACTAACGAAAGCCATGGAATTCACACTCATTTCCCCTCATTCCAAATCCTGAGTTTATTCACCACAAAAGTAAGGTCAAGGTAGTTCAGGCCCATTAACTGAGAAGTGGTGACAACACCTCGGCCACAGGCTAAAGAACCACACGGGTGCTTCAGCAGCAGTGCAGGGAGCTGCCGCCATCAGGGTCTGCGGTCAGCGTGGCTCCCGTGGACGACAGCCCCTTGGAAACAAGACACCTTGTGCGCGAAGCGTTTCAGAGTTCTTTGCCTGCTCTGTAATTTTCTCCAAATTATCCGGACTGTGTAATCCTCTGTAATTTTCAAAACCTAATAGCTTTTAAAGCCTTTCCCCATTATTTATTCATTGCTCTCCTGATTGGGGTGTTTAGCTTTTAACCAAATGGCACACACAGATGGGTGCTGAATGCCAGGAAATAGCCCTGTGGGACTGGGAAGAGTGTTGCCCCCTCCCCCGCCCCTCACTCTCTCTTCCCCCTCCCTGCCCTACGTTCTGACCACACTGTGATCTTGGGAATGGAGTCCTGCCAGATCATGTAACTGTGGGCAGGGGTTATTTCACACACTCATCTTCTGGTACCCCCTCCGCATAGCAGGGCTGCCTAAAAGGGCAGGACTGCCCTGGCCATTGATTTCCCGAAGGTCCAGCAGGAACAAGTGAACTCAGTAGCTCTCAGATCCAGCAATTTCACTTTAGGAAAATCTTGATTCCTAACCTCACTCAGATGTGGTGATTCTGAATCTCTGTAGATGGGGATCCTGTGCTCCGAGATTTTAGCAAAGCTTTCTAGGTGGTACTGAGATAGCTGGTTCTATGAGAAGCCATCGGGATCCTCATGTGTAGAAGGGAAAACCGCTACCGCAGGCTGACAGTCCAGCCTGAACCCCTTCACCTCTTCTCCTGGACCCTTGGGCAGCTCATTTCCCCCATTTTTGGCCTCTCTTTTCATATCTGTAAAATGAAGGGGTTGTGTTAGGCAGTTTATGTGGTTTATAGTTTGAGGGTCTTGAGACTCCATTGGGATGGCTGTGGCTCTAGAGAAAATACAGAATGGTCTCCAAATAGCCTTCACCAAAACTCCCCCGATGGTATGGCTCCTTGGTTAGCCTTGCTTAGTATCCCCTCTTCAGAAACAAGATGGAGTTCTTCTCCTTGGGGTGCCAGAGAGCCACTATTGGCTTTATTCACTGCTAGGACTTGCTTTCTTCCCCACCAGTCACATGGAGACACTAGATATTACCATTTTCAGGATAGTCATATTTTAACAGGCTTAATTCAATTTGGCCTAAATTCTCTCCACATTATGATGTGTCTAGCACTCTGCAAGTGTTTATGAGCGACGATTCCCGCAGATGAGTGTCTTTCCATCTGGCTGCGGAAACATGATGTCAATACATTGGACTCCATAGTGACTACAGACAGGATTGTAGGTGTTCAGGCATGGAAAGGTGAAAATGGGCTGGAGGAGTGGGTGAGGCTTCATGGAGAAGCTGGTGTGGTTTTAACAGTTTCGAGGCACAGGTCGAAGTCAGAGATGAAAGGGGGGGCTGAAAGAGGAAGACAGCCTGGGCACCCTGGACACATACCCTTGGTTAATTGTAGAACATACAGAAACTGTTAGCATTTGTGTGGGAGAGTGTGAGATGAGGTTGGGGAGGTAGATGGACATACCAAAGAGTTCAAAGACTGTCCTGTGGCAACACGGAGCCGTGGAAATTCTTGACAAGCACAAGGTAGGCATATGATAAAAGCACTGTTCTGGGAAGACAGTTTTGGGTAGAAGGATATATAACATCTAGAGCTGAGGATAAAAAATTAGTCAAGGAGCTAATCTGTGGCTGTGGTCACTACTCTTGGAGCCCAGTTCTGGGTATTCCCTTGGTTCTTTGACCTGATGAAAGTTCTTTACCTTGGGTTGGTTTCTCCTGGTGCAATATGACCTCAGGCAATTCAATACACATTTATCAAATATTTCTTTATTTACAGCATTTGTCACACCCAGTAGAGCATGTGAAGACAATCAGAACAGGGACACTCATTTCAAGAAGATTGTAATCTAGCAGGTAGTTGTTTTCCTCACTGCTAGGGCCTTGTCCTGTGCCAGTGGCTTCAAGATTTGTCTGTTTGGCATCTATTTCTTTACCCATTCTCTGAGTATCTTACTGTGCACCAAGAACTACCAAAGATCTCAGGGGAATTCAAGTCACTAAAAAACAACCATGAACCTTGAGTCTGTATGGAGAAACCTTCAGGCTTGGGGTGACAAAATTAATAATCACCTGCTAAATTGTGAGTTGTCCCCTCCAGGTGGAGTAGAGACCAAATGAGGAAGAGGACATAGTGATACGAAAGGGGAGAGGAGCCTTCGTAGGGTTCAAACGTTCATCTAGCATGGGGGTGGGAGGTGTCCAGAGTGACAGGACCAAGAGTACATGATACAAGCCACACAAATCTTTCTAAGCTTTCTTGTAGCCACACTGAGAAAGTGAAAAAAACAGATAAAATTAATTTTAATATATTTTAAATGTATAATTTAATATATCTTACCTGTTTCATTTAACCCAGTCCAAAGTACTATTTCAACATATAATTAATATAACAATATGAATGAGGTATTATTTGGGTACTAAATCTTTGAGGTCTCGCATGCATTGTTCAGGAACACCACATATCAGTTTGGACTAGCCACATTTCAAGGGCTCATTAGCCACATGTAATTGACAGAACAGGAAGATGGGGGGATAAAGCAATTCCACGTAACTGTCGTGAGAAGATAAACTGAGCATATTAGAAAAATGTAAGGGTTTACTTGAACAAAAATTTATTCGAATCAGACAGTGCCAAACCAGAAGTGCTTAGAAGAACTCCGAGGACAGGAGTGGGGTAGTGTTGGGGGAGGAGCAGGGGCTAATATAGAGACAGTACAGGAGCAAAGCTATAGCTTGAAATCTAGTTGTCTGCTGGTGACAGGTCATTGGTAGCTTAGCCTTTGGTTGGCTTACCTACAGCATTGAGGTCACATTAGCCTAGTGGCCCTCTTGTTGAATTACTTTCACTCTGTGTTACCTCTAAGTATATGATCTGGGAACTGGGGCTGGGAGGAGGGAATAGCTGGGTGGGTAGAGGGAGGTCTAGGTGCAGCTGTCATAAGCAGAGAAGCCCTGGGTCCCAAGAATCAGATGTGCTATAGGAAAACAAGGAATGAAATAAGTCTAAGTCCCAGGACTTTAAAGATTTGGTGCAGGGAGGTACTGCATTTTCTGACACAGCAAACAAATTCTAAATGGCTCTAGGAGAAAAGAGGCCCTGAATAGGAACTGTATTTCCAGAGAAATGAGAGTCCTTAAAGCTGTCTGAATAGAAAATAAGGTTATCATTATGCCTTATCATTAGAAGAGAGGAGAATATTAAAAGGACTCAGTTCAGCTTGAATAAAAAAGATAAATTTAAAGTAAACTGGCATACAGTTTATCCATGACTGGATTTGCTGTAATAAAGTCAGTGAGGGAATAAGCTGGGTGATTTACAGGGAGCCTGCTTCTGTAAAATTTACAAACTGCTGTGATAAAATGTCACCTTTTATGATGCATTCCACCCGGGCTGCATATATAAAGGGCACTGCAATGGAAAGAGTTGCAAAAACAAAGCAGTCGCCTGGCTCCCCAGCTGCCTTTGTCTGCTTTTCCAGCAGAATTGGGGATTTATAGAAAGATGACCCAGCCACTCGCCTTTTATGGTTGTGGATTGCAAACTGCCAGTGAAATGGTATCATTTCCCTTAGTTTTTATTTTGTCACCTCAGGGACTGCTTTCAATAATTTAGACTAGGAAGTTTGGATTCGAGTGAGGAAACGGGGAGGGGGGTAGGCAGGAGACCACCGATTCTAGGAGTTCCCAGTCTAGTGGGGAGCGCGAGCCTGTCCACCAGCAATTTAACACAAATGTTGCAGGTATACATTTTTAATACAACTCATATCATAATCCTTTACTTTCCTAGATCAGATTTTACTTCCTATGAATCCCCATCTGCCTGTTTGGTAAGGAATTAAATCTCATTTACCAGTGGGGTACCCTCTCTATGAGATCAGAGACAAACCTTACGCTTATATGGTGTCCCAAACCAGGGTGGTGCCATGGGATTTCTGATTTCACATTTGCCCTTTTACCTACACAGCAGCCCACGAGTGTGGCTATGCCCCTCTGCCTCCCAGTCCTTATGCTTTGGGGAACCACTGTGCCAGTGGCCAAGACTGCCCTCCCAAGTTCCCAGTCTCCTGTCCCCAATGCCTAGGCTTTGCCTCTGGGTGAGACCACTAGAATCTTCCTTTAGCCCCTGTTGCAAAAGAAACAATGCTTCTTAGCCCCTTTGCGTCTCCCTTTTGGCTCTCATATCCAGGCAACCCCATATCCCCCTCGGCAACCCCAGCTCAGTCTTCCTCAATGAGTCTGCAATTTAGCTTCCAGGCGTCTGTATGTGCGTGTAAGGAGAAACTTGGAAACTTGAATCTTCCCACGCCCTCCCCCCACCATATCCCACCCCCCCCCCCAGCAAGTTGGCTCCTTTATCTGGAGGTGGATGTAGGGAAGGCAATGTCTGCACCAGTTAATTTCTCCCTCAATAATTGGCCCAGTGATGCTGGGTCTTCATGCTCTAAATGGGACTGGAAGCAAAGGGCTTCGGTTATCCAGGGTGGAAGAGGAGGAGCCAGGGAAGGCTTCAAGGAAGAGGTGAGATGTGATGAGTGCTGTGGGTGCTGTGATGGACAGAAGTTTGCTCTGGAGGCAGGTCAGTTCATGCGGAGGCAAAAGCTTGAGCAGGCCTGTGGTATTGGGGTGGGGGGGTGGAGCCCGGAAGAGCACATCTGGTTTGTGTACAGGTGAGGTGGGAGCCTAGGGAAGAGGAAGTGGGACTAGGAAGTTAATACACACAAGAGGGGCTGGTGGCTGTTATGTGGGGTGCTAAGTGATGTGAAATAGGAAATGATTATATCAAGTATTTAGGCTCGTCCTTGGCAGTTCTCGAGTGGTGGAAATAATTCAGCTTATGAAACTGGATATAGGGCCTCCCTGGTGGCGCAGCGGTGAAACGCTGCGCTGTGCCGCTGTCAAGCAGCAACTAAGCATTCGGAGGAACTCAACGCAGATTCCCACATGGTGCGCCCCTCAGCGGTGTATTTCTGTCGATCTGCCTGTTCTGTTCCCCACTCTGTCTCTGGGGAGCCCTCTCACCACCCCACACCTCTGGCCTGCACCTCAGCTTGTATGCATAAATAAATAAATCTTTAAAAAAAACTGGATATGTGTGTTGCACTGAAAACAAGAATACTTCCCTTAGACACTACCATTGAAATGTTTGTCTACTACATGCCAGTAAAAAATCCAGACTGTCATTGCCAAATAGGTTACTTGGATAACTTTATTCAAAGTATGTTCCTGTCTATTAACTTATGTAATACCCAGTTCTCCATGACGATTTGGATCTCCATGACAAAAGTGCCAATAAGATCCCTCCCCATCCCTCACCCCTCCATCCCTCCCCATCCCACTTCACTTTCCCTCCATCCTACCCATCAGCTCTGAACAATCCCAGGAAGGGGAGGGGAGGGAGCACGGCGGGGGAGGAGGGGGTGAGTTCTATTCAGGGGCTGAACACAGCAGAAGCTCCTGGACTTGTACTGTCCAGAAGGCAGCCTTTGCTGGAAGGGCATCCTAGAATATAGTACTGGGAAAAGATGATTATGGGCAGTACCGAGTTGGGAATAGATTGCAGAACAATCAAGGGGTCCATTTAAAGGCACTGAGAATTCAAAGCAAGTTAGTCCAGGAATGGGGTTCAGAACATCGGCTTAACCAGCAGAGATGTATTTAATTACTCAGTTATACTCTGCTCAGTATATATGACACTGGGCGTGTACAGGGATTTTCAGGGACTGTAGACCTAGCTTGCTTATTGGACCTGAATGATCTGAACTCAAAATTCTCTTGCAGTCTGAACCTTCTTAACTGGAGGATCAGCTTCTCAGTGTCCTTCTTCTACTCTCCCTTGGTCAAAGGTATCTGTGGGTCTGCTCAGAGCATAGCCTGGACAGTCCCACTTCTGTAGTCAAATTGACCACATCTGGATAGGATCCCAAATCCAAACTACTGGGCTCCGTCCTTCTATGCCTTGGTTTCCTGCATTACAGTGACATCAGGCTTTGGGAACTGTCCGATAAGGATCTATCACTTGCAAAAGATTTATCCCCCAAATTAAGAGTTTAACTAAATTTCATTCTGGGAGTTGAGCAAGAATTGTCAATAATTTAGCTTATAAAACTGTAGTTTAATGAAAGCGTAAGACAATAGGTGTGGAAGAGGCTTTTTACTATCGTAAGACAAGAGTTTCTGTGGGCTGTTCCGGCAGATTTACTGTTGTTTTAACTTAATAAGCTATTTCTGCTTTAGCGTTGTTATTGTTTCTGCAGTTACAGGACACTCTGTTTTGTTTTATTATATTACCCACCCCCACTCAGGTTTATGGTGGCATTTTTCTCTTTGCTTACCTTGTAAATATACACAGTGCCTCTGAATCTCCCAGCTCTCCCAGGCACGTGCAACAATACTGCCTGGGATGGAATTCGCCCCAGCCTGTGGTCCCTGTCTTCCTCTGGCTCAGAAAGGCGTGCCTCTTGAAGTCAGTACCCTCCCCCAGATTATTTTCATTTTTTTCCTCAAGTCACGCAGATAAAAATAGCATTTATAAGGTCTTATGTTTTAAAGCAATTTTAGCTTTAAATTCTGGTTGTCTGGTGTGATCTTTATGACCGCGCCGTGCAGTGGGCCACCCTGAGGATGGAGATGTATAAATATCTCCATTTCACACATTGGAAATGGAAGTCCAAGAGGACAAATAAGTAGGGAAGGCTTACCGAGCAAGTCAGTGGCGGAGCCTGGGCCTGAACTCACATTTCTGGCTGGAGGTGCGGGTGATCCCAGGATAGAGGGACCGGGTGGCGGCTGAAGGCATCTCCCAGCAGCAAGGGTAGAGTCTCAGAGTGGTAACCTGTTAACTGCAGAGTGCTCCATCACTGGCTCCATTACCAGCTCAACAGACGATGCAGATTTTTAGCTTCCTCTTTTTATCTCTTTGTATTCCCCAAGAGAGAAATTGCAGCCGGGAAAGTAAAGTAAATTTAAATCTGTCTCCTTCACTGTCACTGGGCAGAGGTAGTCAATGTTTGCTAAGCAACAAGGTGGCCAAAATCAGTGAGGAGTTATAATGTTCACTGAGGACTGGCTCATCGGGAAATCTCAAATCGAGTAGAGAAAGGAATGAGAGAAAGTAATAACTGTGCCAAATACATTGTCTCTGTTAATTCTTTTAACAGTTCTGCAAGCTATAGGAGTCCCAACTTACAAAAGTCAACCTGTGGTTCAGAGAAAGCCTGAACTCTCCACAGAGGGATCTCTTTACTATCAAGCAGAGCTGAGGTTCCTATCTTATCTAACACCCTTGGCCTTGACACATGTTCACCCCTGTTTCCTTCTCAGGTACCCAGGAGTCCATATCTGTAGTGAAGAAGAGCCCCCACTCTCTCCCAGGATTAGGGATTAAATATCTGGCAACGTCTGGTTAAAAATCTTTTAATGATATAACAAACCTAACACCCCCTAAGCCTTTTGGCTATATTTGGATTTTAAAGATTAAGTAAATTGATCCTTTGATAGATCTTTTTAAGAAGACAATCTGGGGGCCTCCCTGATGGCGCAACAGGTTAAGTGTCAGCCATGAAGCAATAGGCATCAGCAGCACGAGTTCGATCGCCGGCCAGGGAGCTTCCCACATGGCGCAGCAGACCTCTCCTGCCTCGCCCATTACTCCCCTCGGCAGTGTACTTCAGCAGATCAGCCTGTTCTGCTTCCCACACTGTCTCTGGTGAATCCTCTCACCACTCCACACCTCTGGCCTGCACCCCAGCTCTTATATACATAAATAATATCAAAAGACAATCTGGGATGGGAAAAGGTGAAATGTCATAGGCAGCCAATCAGGTCAGGACTACAGTCCTCAGTTATCAGTGTCCATCAGCTTCCAATTCCTCAGATTTAATGTGAAGATCATTTTTGTTCTGACAGCGTAAGTTTCCATGACTGATATTACCTGAGTTAACCTTTGCTGGTGCTTGGTGCCTGTGTTCCATCAGGAAAGTCACATACCTCTTCTTTGCTGCCCATCTGTAGTTTCCATTTGTGGGAGCTGGGTCCTTACACAGTGGACCTCTTCCTTCCTTTAAGCATTTTCTGCCCCAAACCTGACCCATCTGAAAATCCAGAATGTGGGGCAGAGGAAAGTTTCAGTGTACCAGAGTTTACATTCTCTACTGTGTCTCGGTTTGCTTTCCCTTCCTTCTGTATTCCTCAGTCTTAGATTTCTGGGATGTGAGTTTAAGAATGATAGGAGAGAGTGCTTTTCCTAGGGATTGGAAATTCACTTTGACCTGAAAATATCTACTTTATCAAGGCATCATTCAGTGTTAACGTTCTTCTCTTCCTTCTTTTCCTTACTCTATTTTTCCCTTCCCTCCATCCTGTTCATTTTCCTTTGACTCATGGTTTTTAAGGGACAATTTTTTTGGGGGAAGTATCAGAGGGAATGCTAAGCACAATGGATCATATAGGTCATCCTAGAGCTATTCTGGTGTTTTTAGGGTCCTTGCTCAGCAGGGTTCAGGATTGCTAGAACAGCTAACTTGTGGTCAAGCGTCTTGACTTCTTACATTCCAGGAGAGTAATTTTACTATTATTAATAGTATTCATTTTTTTCCTGTTTTTTTCAGCATCAGCATTCCTAGATCAGGGTGACTATCTGAGTTATAACCTATATTTTAATTTTAGCCAATTCTGCTATCTCTTTGAGCCCCAACTCAGCATCCCAAGTTTCGGGACCATACTTCTTAGAGGAGATGGCATAGGGTATGGCTGGTGACAACTATGTAATTATTCTGTAAGCACTGAACTGAATGGCACTAAAAACCATCCTCCCATCCTCCAGGGCCAAAGACAGGAGAGGTTTTGGGCAATGATTATGGACACAAAAAACTGCCAAAAAATTGAGGAGAGGACAGATAGAGCTAATGTATTACTTTACAAAGTATTTACTAAAGTTTTGAAATACTTCAGGTCAGCCACTATGCTTTATTCATCTTTGAATCCCTAGTGTGGAGCTCAGCACCAAGCATGTAGGGGCATGAATGCTGTGAGTAGTGCGAATGAATAAATGAATGAATAAATATGTACAGGGCACTGATTGTAGAGAGGAAAAACCAGAGGCTGAGGCATTTTCAAAAGACCTTTGTAATAGTGAGATAAAATGGTGATTGATTACATATGGAGGGAAGGGACTAATAAAAACTGATTTTAAGCTTATTATTGAAACTTTGGAGAATTTAGATATTAGGGCTTTAGAAATAGAGAAGTTAGACGGGGAGCTAGACTGAGGGAGGGAGAGGAGATGTCAACATTCAGGAAAACATGTTGAGACTGAAGTGATGGGTCCACAACAAACAGTGAGATAAAGGCTGGGAACCAGGACAGAGGATAGAGCTGGAGGTGAGGATGTGGGGTTCTCTTCTAGGAGGTGTCATTTTCTGTGGGTGAAATTTAACTATCTGAGGGAGGGAGTACAGAGAGAATAAATGATTGAAAAATGTAACTTGATGGGAAACTACTGTTAAGTCCTTAACTGGACTGATGGGTTAGTTTAAATATGCTTCAGTGAGACAAAAAGCTAATTTAGTTATGATACCACTTCCAGTGCTTAGTCCATTATTCCTAATGACTCTGTCTGAAAGCAAAGGATGAATTTGTACATGTGGGATGAGGATTCACCCATTCATCCATCCCATCTCTCCATCCATCTGCTGACCATTTCTGTCCATCTACCTCTTTATCCATCCATCTATTCACTCACTCACCCACTCATAATCTCTCCAGTATTTGTTTTTTCTGTGCTAGGATAATAGACAGAGATCTTTGAATACTATGGATGTGTCTTAACACCTAGCTAATATTAAAGTGAGGGCTTATTTGGAGCAAAATTGGCAAGTATCCTTAAGCCCTGAAACTGATATCTGGGCCTTTCCCCTTTTACTTCCTCAGTTCCTGGGGAAATAACACTGAAGAGGGATTTCACAACTGTGGGAGATTAGATGTCTGCTCTGAAAATGTTTGATCAGCCCCAGCAGTTAGCTCTGGACACTGCACCCTTTCTTCTGCCCGTCAGCCAGTCCACTCTTCCTTCTTCATCCCCTAGTTCTAGAATTAGGTCCTCTTCTTGTCTATGGAAAATACAATGATTGATATCTTCAATATGGATGGGATCTGAGAACAGAAAGAGTCCAATTTGGTGGAGAGGGGAGAGTTGTTTTGTGGGTAGAGTTTTCATTACAGATCCTGAAAAGGCTATTGTGGAAAATGCGCAGGGGTGAATTCATCCAAAGAAACAGGAGCAGAAAACTCAACCTGGCCGGTTAGTTAGGTCTGGCATGGTGGGGCCAGACCCATCCCTCGCTTCTTCCTCCTTTTCTTTCTTTCCTCCTCTATCTTCCCTCCTCTTTTACTCCTTTCTCCTGGAATTAAGTCACTCTCCCCTTCTAGCTCAGCCTTCTTGGGATTCAGAATGAACTGTGTCCTCTCTTTGGTGGGGATGAGGCTTTGGCAAACTCAGTGCACATCTTACCTGTGCCTTTAGACTGTCCTGACACATGAGAAGGGGAAGGTCAGGAGTCTCCACGCCTACACCAGGGTGGAAAACTCACCTCTCCCCTCATTACAAATCACTTTAAGGAATTAGCCAACTGAGGAAATTTATGTGAAGGCCACATTTGCACTGAGTCTGCCCACATCTATGTCCCAGTAGCACCAGTCTTTAACCAGATGTGCTTCATTTCTCTTTTGCTTCAGATCATACAAAACAATCCACAGCCCCCAATAACCTGGTAATTGCCCCTTCTGTAACTACTTGTCCCCCTTGCGCCCTCCTGTTACCAGCTTAGTGCAGCTCCTGCTCCAGCCTGATCTTCCCAGGTGATGACTCACTCTCTAGTCCAACCCCCAAAACCTAGAACAGAGTCACTAACCCTGAATTCTATTCTCCGGTGATCCTCTTGCAGCTGGCCATCTGTGTATTAGTCGGGCAGGATGGAAGGGGGGTACAGAAGGAGCTTGGAGTGAAATGCCTTCCCTTGAAGGACTTGTAGTCACTTTGGTTGACCATGGGGAGATATGTTGGGTCAGGTACTCTCCTCCAGGCTCTCTGTGATGCCCACTCTGGCCAGGCTGCTCTTTGCACAAGTTATAGTGGTTAACTTCATGGACCTTGGAATTCAAATCGAACAGGCTTGATTTGATCTGTGTGATCTCAGATACCTTCTAAGATTTGATTTCTGTATTACCAAAACGCTGATGGTGATTATCTCCTAGGGCTGATGTGAAGGTAAAATGGACAGTAACAATAATTCTTTACTGTGGATGCTTAGTGTGTTCTAGAAACCAGTCTAAGTGATCTCTATGGGAATTATATTGCTTATTCCTTACAACTCCTCATTTGGTAGCTGAGAAAGCTGACTAAGATGGGCTAAGTTAGCAGGTGGAAGAGTTGAGTGTGACTCCAACAATATGAATCTGGGGCTCTGCTCTCAACCAGTTCACTGTACTGCCTCCTAGGTGACGAGGGTTGAGCCCTTGACATAGATCTAGCACTCAGCAACTGTCAACAGTTACCGCACGAACATCTCCCATAAGGGCTAAATTTATTCAGTGCCTGAACTCACTTATTAACTCACTCAATTTATAGAACATCAACTCCATGTGGGCGGGCATAGAATTTTTGCCTGTTTTGTTACTGTTGTATTCTGTGTGCCTAGAACAGTGCTTGGTATAGAATAGACGCAAATTAGTAAATGAATGTCTATTCACCCATCCATCACAAAGGTACACTGAGTACATAACATGTGCCAAACTCTGTATCAGGTGCTGGGATCAGAGAGAATCTCTGATCTTGGGAACTCATAATTTTGTGAGCTAAACAGACTTGTGCCCAAGTAATTCAATTTCAAGAGAAGTATAACTAAGTGTTAGGGTAAGTGGAGGGGGCAGTTCTCTTCCCTTTTAGATGCTGCCTGATTTTCATTTAGTGTTGCCACCTGATATTTCTTTAGTTAACAAATTCCTGTCTATTCCAGTAAGCTCACAGTCAGCTGGATGAGGTGCAATTTCCTGCAAGGAGGGGGAGGAGGAGGCAGGGGTGAGGTTGGAAGCATTTTGCTGTACAATCTCTGCACTGCACACCTTTAGAAGGTGCCATTACTGTAGACACTGATGGGAAAGGTGCCATTAAAGTGTAATGTGGAGGCCTTGTGACAGCTACCTTGAAGGGCACTAGGAATCATTTCATTAGGCCTAGGATTGGAGATGACTTAGATAATGCTTCGAAGACATCTCCCAGTGCATTTTCTTGGTCCCAGGCACCTATGTGGAAGCCTGCCTTGCTCATGGTGGAATTAATTCCACTGAGGTCTCTGCTGCTTAAGCCAGCTGGGTATGGGTCAAACTGACGTTGTTGACATCAACAGGGACATGATTTTAGATCCAGGTTTCTTCTTATGCAACCTTAGGCCCCTTTTCTTTGCCTCGTACGCTCTAGCCCTGTCCCACCGTTTAAAAGCTGTGCCAACCTTGTGCAATTGAAATGAGCAGTTTTTGGGTGGTGGTTGTTGTTGTTTGTAACAGCAAGTTTTCTCATGCTTTTCCAGGCTGCTTCTGCTGGGAGATAGGGGAGCTTCTAAAACTCATTACTCTGGGATGGCAGGGATTCAGTGCCAAGGGTCCCTAGGGTTTTAGCAAAAGACTTTAGAAAGCAAAAACCCTTGCTGCCTACGAGAGGAGGGTTTAAGTCTTGCTGACTAAACAGATCCCTGAGAGCTTATAGATGTGTTCTGTTTCCAGGTGTGGGGCTCCTCATAAGGTTCATACCTGCTCCATGTGCCAGGAGTAAGGCCACTAGAGTTTTGAAGGTAAACCCAAAGTTTGAAACTTTCCAATATGAATTCTTGTCTTTTGACTTAGGATATCCAAAGAATGGGTCAGAATTTCGGGGTAGAGTGGAAAAACTAGAACACTGATCTCTAGAATTTGTTCAGCCACTCATTGGCCATGTAAGTTTTGTGCAAATCACTTTCTCTTTTAGGGATCACAGTTTCTCCATCTGGGAATGGAATCCTCAATGTTGGTAGCAATACCACTTAGGAGGTTGTCCTCCCCGGGGAGAGTTCTGATGAAGATAAAGTGAGATCAGACTTGAGAGGCTGTGTGAGATGGCGCTTGTTCTCTCAGAGTGTGGGTGCTCCTTCAGTGGGGCAGATGGGCCTCCCCACGCAGGCAGGTGCCTTTTACTTTCCAGACATCAAGGACTAGCTTCATGCCGTGGCAAAGTAGATAGCACTGGTGAAGAGCACTTCGAGTTTCCTTTGGACTAAAAAGCAAAGCTTCCATTAAATCTGTATTCCTAACAGGCTCTATGAGCTGCTGTAAGAAATAACCCCACCCCACCCCCAAATATCAGTAACTTTAAAGCATCAGTGATTTCTCATAAACGGTCAAATGCGTGTGTCTGTCACCAGCGGGCAGGTTTTCTCCTGGCACTGTTTGAGACCCAGGTTTCTCCCATCTCCTGGCTTCACCGCCTGCCTGGGGCAGTGGTTCTTAGTCCTGGCTGACCACTAGAATCACCTGGAGCTTAAAAATCCACGCTTGATTCCTAGCCCCAAGATTTTGATTTAATTGATTTCTGGTGTGACTCTCATCCTGGGATGTTTTTAAAAAAGCCTCCGATGATTCCCGTGTGTAGCTAAGACTGAGATGCACCAGCGCATCTGGTGGCCGCTCCTTCTGACCGTCAGAAGGGACAGAGATGGAGAAGCTGTGCATCTGCTTCTTAGAAAGTTCTGCGTGTGTCTGCGAATATCACTTCTGCTCACATTCCATGGACGAGAGTGGCCGCGTGGACACCCTGCTCGCAGGTAGGCTGCGAGATGTCGCGGTGGTGCTGTGTCCCAGGAATGGCCGCTCACTCTGGGCGGGAACAGGGATTTTGTTTGTCTATTTTGCTGTGTCCTGGAGGCTACAGGTGGAGCTCCCCAGGCCTTGTGAGACCTGACCTGTGGCGCTGAAGCTCATGACCCTTTCCCAGGAGTTGGGAGAGAAATGGGCATCTCCTAAGTGTTCTGCATTTGGGAGTTGTGGTCACAGACATTCTTGCCTCTGTTCTGGTATTGGAAGACAGTTTGTTGTTTGTTGTATTAAGAGCATACCTTTGGAGGCAGGTGAATTTGGTCAAAATCCTCACTGCTTACTAGACTTGTGATTTTGGGCATGGTAATTAAACTTTAGTTTCCCAAATGTAAAATAATGTATAATTATGCCTATGTTGAAAGGTTTTATAATAATAATGTGAAAATGCCTACCTGACCTTAAATATGGTAGTGACTGCTGAAGTGCTGAAAATGACTGACCTAGGGCAGGGTGGGATCACTATGGAATCTTCTCTCCTGAGGGAGAAGGGCGGGGCCTTTGTACTGGGGAAACATCGTGTAAGGAGAGACTGTTTCACTGCGAAAGCTGAGATCTTCTATACTTCCCCTATCAGGTTGGAATCATGGGACTGTCTTCCCCTAAAAGACAGGATCTCCCAGAAAATAGGGGGACCAGGATCCTCTTAATCCAGGGGCACCAGGTGATGAGCTGTCACCTCTTTGCTTCCTCTCCCTAGTCTCATCTCCCCCAGTCAGAAAGAAACCTGTTCCTGGAGCCCCAAGCAGTTTGGAGGCAGACTCCCACCTGGGAACTGGAACTAGGACCCCTGAGCCTACCTGGAGTTCTACCTTGGGCTTGCTGCAGTTGCTGCCTGGGGCTGTTGATAGGGCAGATGGTGGAGTCAGCAGGAAGTCTTCCTGCTAGTGCCTTGGGATAGTGGGTGCAGATAACAAGTCTGGATTCTTAGCCCGGAGTGTGATGAGATTGGCTTTGTGTGACTCAAATGAATTCTGCTTGTGTCTGGTTGGTGTATGGGGTGGGGAGACAGTGGTAATTGGAGGAGAATCTGGATTTCAAAACTGATGATTCTTTTGGGGGCTTTGCCATTTCTTGTCTGTGAATCTAGCTCTTAGCACTTTTGGATCCCCTGTAACCCTTTCCCTTGGTCCCTTGGTTGACCTGGAGTGAGGTGGGGTTGGGGTTACCCAGGTTCTTCATGGTGATTTGTGAGCACTCCAAGATAGTAAAGGTAAAGCAGCCTCTGTTCAGCCATTGCCCGCCGGTTCTAAGCCAATGGCTATAGCACTCTAGCACCAATACTGGGGGGAAGAGGCTTCTCATCTTATGGCTTATCTTTTGGGGTCCTCAAGCCTCACCTTTCAGTTTTTCCTGGAATGCAAGATTAGCAGGTACAGCTTCTGTGGTCTTTCATACACATTGCTGGTGTTATATCAACACCTAGTATGTGCAGTGCCCTGGGCTTGATGCTTTTTCTAGTGATGGTTAAAACTTCACAGCTGATGTTCAGAGTGCCTATTTTTACAGATGAGAAAATAGGTTCAGAGAAGGTAAGGAATGTGCCAGGGTCATGTTCAGAGGCGCTGGGTTGTCTGGTTTGAAAGCTGCCTCCTCCCCACTCTGCTCCCCAGCTGACCTTCTGAAACACCTTTATAGATGAACAATGGATTATTATATATAAGAGGGATGCTATTTTTTGAGCCAGAATTTGGCAGTCCTGAATCCAAACACATTATCCTCTTGGAAAAAAATGTGGCTCTGTAGCAATTAGAATATGCCTAGCGTATTGTCTTGGCCTACTATGTCCCTGATACCCTATTTTGGTATAGTCTTCAGCAAGTCCTCTCATTGCCCAATACCTCCCCCCCACTATTAAGAAGCTTCATTTCATTTTGTTGCTAAGTGTTTATTTAATGTTGTTGTTGGCTTCTAACTATGCTTTCAGCTAGTTCTAAGATGGGGCTCAACCAAGAGTTTGGGTTGTGGCGAGTGTGTGAGCCTCCTGAGATGGAAGGATCAGGAGTTCAGGAGAGTATGTTTTTAAAGAAGACTTGTTTTAGTCACAATACTTAACTGGCTGTGATAATGGTAAAAAACATTGAAGGCATGTCAGTAAAAGATGAGGGAGAGAAGTTTTAGGAGTAGAGGGGTTGCTGGGAAGCACCGCTAAATCATCACCCTCTACTGAGTCGAACGAGGGCTTTGAAGACATGTTGGAGAGAGTAGTCACCTGACCTTCAGGTTACCGCTTTCTCCATGAATGCTCCATGGAATGACTGCTGTCAGGTGTTGTTTGTGGTGGGGGAGGTGGGTAATGAAGGAAGAAGGCCTTGTTTGGAATGAGGAGAGGGTCCACTGGAGCCTTGTTGGCTAGAAGGCCCTGATCACAGGTGTAGTCACTGATTTATAACTGTGGAAGAAGCAGCACTTGTATGGGAAAGAGAACACCATGTTACCTACATTTACCTTTAATTCAGTAGGGAGATGTTTCTCTGCCCCTGGATGAAAATTCTGGCAGGCTCTATAGCTTTTATAGGCTCAGCATTAGGAAATACAGTCGAATGAACTCTAGCATCTATACAGACTCAATTCAGGAATTAGAATATCCAGTCTAACAGATGTATTAAAATTCTGAACTTGACCAATGTGAACTAGTCCCCTGCCCCACTCCTAAGACTGGGCCTGCCTTACGCCGGACATCTTCCAGGAAAGCATGATTTTTGCCTTATGATTTTCCTTCTTTCCCTCTCTTTTGCTATTTTAGTTCCTGAGGGATAAGTGTAAGGAGAAGAGGCTGGCTAGTGTTCATTGGTTGGGCGGCTGCTTTCTTTCTGGGCCACATCTAACCTGGATATGGTTAAAGAATATCTCCCTATTGAGTACTTCTGGGATTTCCCTGCTGTGTCCCTTTCCCACACTTCCAAGATTCCCTTGGGATTCCTCCTTCAGTTCTTGGACATGGGTGCACCTCAAGCCTCTTTCAGCTGAGGCCTCCCCCACCCTCTCCTACAGGTGATATTCTCATTAATCTGTCAGTTTTCTTTCCTGGATGGTTGACATATGGAGAATGGGGAGCTCTTGCATTCTTCGGGAGTGCAGGCACCCCCTGTAGCAGCCTTCCCCCACTCCAAGTCCTTGCTTTTTTCTGGAGTCTGTGTTTCCTTGGTGGGAGTCAGACCTCAGGCTACCTCCTTATGATCTTGGAGTGAGTTGGGTGGTAGTCTTTAGCATCCCCCACATAGCACCCCCACTGCAGAAATTGTACTTCAAAGCATCCTGAGTGCTTTTCCTGGAGACCTGCTCTGAATTGTCCAAGACAACACGTTTCTATTGCTGATAGGAACACCTGAGAATGGGGTGAGGAATCGGCCTACCGACCCTCCCTCCAAAGAAATCTCTCAACCGGTTTCTCCTAAAATCCTTCTCTCACCCAGGTTTGTCCCCTTGATCTTGCTGAGGGATCCATACACCAGGGGCCTTTTCCAGGCTTACACTGTCTGTGGGAGGGCTGCTTCTCACTCTTTCTGAAGCCTGATGTTTGTGATAGATGTGTCACCTCCGTCAAAACCGCAGCAGAAAGAGCTCTGCTCTGATAAGCAGGGGATGATGCATCTGTATCTGGATGTTGTTCCTGAAGCAGACTGTTTTTGTTGAGTGGAAACACAGTGGACTTGATGGTGATTGATGTGAGGATACCACAAAGCAGTGGAGTTTGGGGTGGCACAAAGAGCAGAGCAGAGCTAAGCAGGGCTGGCAGGGGGGCCAAAGTGGATGTAGGAAATGGTACCTGATGTCTCCGTGTTCTGACTGCGGCTTTGATCCCTTTACACCTGACTGCGGCCTCCTAAGGTCTGGGGTATAATCCTGCATCCTTACAGGTCCAACTCTCCAGGCCACAGGTACTCAAAGTATGGTGCCCCCCAAGCAGTAGGAGGGGCTTCCTGGGATGCTAATGCTTTGACTCTCTTCGACCATGCTCTCCTTCATGGTTCTGACCTGTGTTTCCTCAGCTCCATGTGAGTCATCCCTCTGCATCCTATTGAAGTCCAGGATAAAGATGGGGGCTCAGGTTTAGGCAGCGTTCAGGGGCAGAGCCTAAGGCTGAGTGGAGGTAGCCTGACTCCCGAAGCTGCAAAATTCCTGCAATGTTCAGTTGATGAGAAATGCTTCTGGCCATGCAGGCCCTCTGCCTCCACTCCTTGCAGCCAGGACCCAGTGCAGAGCGCTCAGGAGGCTCATGAACTCCTTTAGGACCTTAGTGCTTTGGTCTGTGGGATCCTTACAGAAGGAAGCAGCCCTGCACAGGGGTTGGGACACTTATCCCTTGAGTGAGTTGACCTAGGCATGACTCTTTATCATTTAAATTGCAAACTCTGTACATTTTGGCAGGTGACTTTTTTTCCGGTCCTTAGTTCTCTCATCTGTAATGTGAAACTAAAAGCAGCATGATTAACTGAGAAAAGTAGAAAGGTAGTAGTAGTAGTACTTTGTACTTGGCAAACACTCAACTCCTGCTTCTGAGCTCCATATGTTGCTTGCCTCCTGCCTTTCTATTTTGTCTCCAGATATTTTTTCACACCGGCATGTGAAACTATTCTCAAATGAGTTAGTTGAAAACATTAAATTATTGATCTCTTGAAAGTGCCCTGTGTTTATTCACCAAAACAAACAACAAAAGCATAAAGCAGTAACAACCATACAAACCCCTATGTAACCCTAACCCTCCTAGTCTCACCCTAATCCCTTCCTCACACCACTCTGCAGGTGACCCAGGTCATGGAGAATGTCCTGGGGACAGGTCCTTACTTTGTCAATCAATCAATCAATCAATCACAAAATTAATACTATTCCCACCCTGTGGTTTGGGCACAGAGGTGCTGCCCTGTTTCACTGGGGTGCAGATTATTCTATCCTTAGATTTACATCTCCCTAAAAGCAGCCTGGATTAGTGAGCAAGGGGCAGTGAGAAGGAACTCGGATATACTAGGCAATCTTGTTTAGAAACCATATACTTAATTCCCAATTCTCTGCCCCCACACCCATAGCTCATCTACCATCTTGTTAATATTTATCGTTGCAGTTTGCTGCTTTAGTAGAAAAAGTCAGAAGTGCTCATGGATTGCCTCATAAAAGAAACTCAATTTAGAAAGTCTTATTCACTAAGGATTTATTAGCTCTTCACACTCTGTAAGCCTGAAGTTTTATTTTGCCTCAGAGTGGGTTGTGCACCCAAACCAACCGAATAATTCTACCCTGGAGACAGCAGACCAGTTGGAGACAACAGTTTTTCAGCCACCAGCAACTTCCCCTTTGGTTATGGGTGCCAGGGAAAGGGGGTGAGCAGGTGGGCTACAGGGGGTCTTCTTTCCCTGGGTTACAGTCACCCAGATGTGTGCTTCCAAAGAGACTAGGCCAGAAAGCCCTAAGTTCTAATTATTTAAATAAATGAAGGAGGTGGGGATGGTGGGTTAGGTATTTCTACATATTCATCATCCAAGAAGATTAATGGTAAAATGTTGCAGGCTGTGTAGTTTCCAAGGGTGTCCAAAGCAAGGGTGGATCAATGAGGAAAAAATCCCACTTGAAGAATTAAATAACCAGTAGGAGGCAAACTTGTGAGCAGAATTCCTGAAGAATAAGAGCTGTGTGTCCTAAGGAGGACAGGTCAGGTTGCACTGGGCTGGCTGGGAGGGCTCCTAGCGACAAAGGCAGGATTTGAACTGGGCCTATAGGCCTGGGTTTTATTTAGACAGGCAAAGAGGGAGGGGAAGCACTTCAAGTGAGTTTTATTAAAAATACCTCCCTTTGCTTTGGGTTGCAGCCAGGACTTGTCTGCCATTGATAGGGAGAACTATTAACAGGTTTCAAGAGCAATGCGCAGTTTCAGCTGCATGTATCTGCACCATGTATTTGGAAACATAAAGAAAAGTGGAACAATAAGAAAGTCATCTCTAGCAACTCCTATTTTCTATCTGGCCTCCTAAGCCTTAAGAGCTGAGTGATTAAAACAGGTCCAAGGAAAAACGAAAGGTGTAAGACATATGTGTTTAGTAACAACCACATCAGGTATTCCTTGAATTTTGGGGGTTCACATCAACCTAAAAAAATGTACAAATGAGGAATACCTCTGAGGACAAAGACGTCTCTAAAGGAGAGGCGCAGGACATCTACTGCTCAGAACTGATTCTGAGTTAGTTTGTAAAAATCGAGGTGGCTGATGAGGCAGAGTTGGAAAGGGGAAAGTGGGTAAGGATGGAGGGAATGCTGCGTAAAGCTGATGCTCTGAGAAGTTTTCCAAATGAGCAAGAAGTGGCAGAATTATCAGCATCTTCTCAGTATAGAAGCAAACTGCCTTATGTTTCATTAATGATATCGAATAATCAATGTCAAGATTAGGTTAAAGTCGAAATCAAAATTAAGGATATTAGAAGTTAAGAGGTACAATTTTTTTTTTCTGTTTGATAAGCCAGGACAGAATTTTAGAAAGATTTCTTTAAAAGTTGGTCACTGGGGCCTCCCTGGTGGCGAAGCGGTTGAGCGCTGCGCTGTGGCAGTCGGCAGCGTGCGATATGGGTTCGACACCCAGCTGGGGAGAATCCCACACGGCGTGGCAGACCTCTCCTGCCTCGCCCACTGCTCCCCTCAGCAGTGTATTTCTGATCTGCCTGTTCTGCTCCCCACTCTGTCTCTGGTGAGCCCTCTCACCACCCCCAGCCTCTGGCCTGTACCGCAGCTTGAAAAAAAAAAAAGTTGGTCACTGATGTATTGGCATGTTAGAGGGATGTGCTGGGTGCCCACATGGACCCCCCATGGGCAGTGGGGGCAGGCCTCTCCTGGGGGCTTACTGTGTTCAGTGCTCTTGGTCATTGTATGGTTTGCTCATGAGAGCTCTGGTGAGAGTTTCTTCTTCCATCTTCTCTTTGGGAAACTGATGCTCAGAGAGATTAGTTACCTTGCTTGTAGTTAAACTCAGGGTAGCTAAGGAAGGATTCAAACCCACTTTTTAGGCCATTATAAATCATAAATTATAAATCACCATTTATATAGAAACCTTAGTTTTCAATAATGTGCATGACAGGGATTTTGTTCTACTTTCTTTGGCTCTTCTGGCTTCTCCATAAAATTACATTATCTGAGGACAGACGTTGGCATGGTATAATGTAAAGAATTGGTGCCTGATAATTAGTAAAGATTTTCTAAGGCTAGATGGAGGATGAGCTATGATAATTCATATACAGTACCTTGCACCTAAGAATTCCATAGTTGTTATCTATCATGATGCTAATGATGATGATAATGAAGACGATTGAACAGTTTCTGCCCAAAAGGATTTTCAGTGACAGACTATTGATTTTAGCAAAGGAATCGGCCTAAAAAGATATTGTCATCTTTGCATCATTATTTATGAAACATTTATAAAATGGAGATGAGGAAACAGACGCTGGAGCTCAGAACTTAACCTCCATGTACTACTGCCTCCTGCCGGTGCTGCAGGACTCTTGCTTTGCTTTGGTTTTGGTTTTTTGAGGCAGTGAGGAACACTGGAATTTCCCTCTCCTCTGGGCAGGCATAACTTAATTATCTAGCTGGGATTTGGGAATATCCCCGGCCTCTCTGGCTGAGTGACAAGTGTTCTCTTGACTGATAATGACCTAGCTCTCCTTTTGCATATCTGATCCAGCCTCCCTTGACTTTCACCCCTTCCCCCCACCTTGTGAAGACAAGGTCCTATGCATGGTGAAGACCCATGTGGGGCTGAGGAGAGGCGACATCTTTTTGCCTTGATTTCCACATGAGAACACCAGAAAAGGAATAATTACCAAATAAGTGGTGCTAAAAATACATAGTTGGTAGAGGACTTCAGAGAAGGAACAGGATTTATACCTGTTCTGGGGTGATCAGCTCAGCTTCTTAGAGAACCTGGGCCATGAAGTGGTGGGGTCTGAACTGGCCCTTAAGGACCGACTGCTCCTTAAAGGCAGACTTTAATTTTGAATCTCAACTCTACTACTACTAACTGTGTGACTTTGGTAGTGTTAGAGGAACAATAAGGAGCAAACTCTGATCCAGCGATGACATCAGGCATGAACTCCATTCCCTGATGACTTTATGGACTGCACCCCTCATCTCTATTTCAAAGAGATCTCAGGTGCCAAGAATTGAAACTCCCAGCATGCCATGAACTTGACTTCTTAAATGGGGGAGGGGGACTGTTGGGAACTAGGGGTGGTGCCAAGCAGCCATGCTTGATACAGAACTGCACGCGTGCACGCTCTTACTCTCTTGCCTTTCTGGCTTTGGCCTGAACTCTGGTACTGCTGGGAGAGACATAGAAGGAGACATGGAGGAGAAACATGTAGAGAATCTGGAAAAGATACTTGGAAGAAACATGTGGGTGAGCGACACATAGGAGGCTGCTCCTAGTCTTTGGGAAAGACAGTGTCAGTCCCTATCTTGACCTTGTCTTGGATTATATTCTGCATTTTGAATGTTGAGTCTCTCCAATTGTCCTAGCTCTGTGGGACCTGACTGACACATGTCCTGTGGTTCCCCAGCACAAGTTCCCTTGGACATATCGCAAGTTTTCAGGCCTCAGTGGTCCTACTAGGGGCAAAGCCTATTTGGCTGGGCTTTTGCTACAGGAGGATGGGTAATTTTCAGTTTTGTTATCTGAAATTTTCTTCTTTCTCCATGCACATCAATTCTGTTAAAAAATCATTCATACCAAGTCTGCTTCTTTTGCCTTTGTTAATGTGGATGGGTCAAATCCCTTTTAGAGCATGCACCCATTAATAGTTTGGGGTCCCCAGGTATCCCTCTGTCAATTGCTAACAAATTTCTCAATTTTCTGAGCCTCATCTGTGAAATAGGGAAATAATAGCACTTGCCTCATGGGATTGTTTTATTAAATGAATTGTTATCAGTTTGGCTTATTTCCAAGGCTATTTCATAATGATTGACATGAAAGGGCTTAAAACATGCAGTATTGCACACAGTTAAATTATCATTGTTATTATTTCAATGGGAAATATGACAGTACTTTGGGAAGGCTGATGGTTCTTTCAGAAATCTCTAGTAATGGGGATAGGTGAAAGTGAGTGATTAGGCATCATTGTGAACAATATCTTTAATGCTTCCAAAGCCATTATTAGAAGGAGAGCTTCTGTTCATAGTGGTGGACAGAGTAAGGGTCACTGTGCTGTCTGGCCCCCCATCCCAAGGCTGTTCCCCACCTACAGAGGCCCAAAAGGTGCTGACTAACAGGCTGTGTGGAATAGATGGAGACTCCCTGAATCCCAGATACAGAACATCAGTCCTTGCTGTTACTTTTCCATTACTGGTTTATAGTGATCACTTGGTCAGATGGCCCAAATGATAGTGGAAATGCTGGGACAGTGCAGGGGGACCTTTAGTCAGTAGGGGTGGGGGTGGAACTTCAGAGACCAGCTCCAGGAATCCATGTGAAGATGGCAATGTGGTGGTCAGAAAGGGCAAGTAGTCTTCCATTTTCAAGTAGTCTTGAAACTTGACTGATTTCAAAATCCTCTCTCTTGTGACCTTGACTGGTTAGTTTCCTTCTTGTAACCTCACTTTCTTCTGGAGATTAGTAACAGCTCCAATTTCATTGAGTTGTGAGAATTACTAAAAGGTAAGAACATGACATACAAATATAAAATGAACACGTGTCAAAGATTTTACATAACTCATTCATTAACAAGGGAAGCGGTAAGATGATACAACTGGCTTAAAAAAGATTTCAAAGAACCATATATGATATAGGCAATAATGAAAGCAGGAATGAATTTAAAAATAGGTGCAAACTGAGCCCATCCACAAGGCAATAATCAATTGGATTCCTCTGGGCACATTCATTTGCATTTCAATGGATAAAGTTATTTGCAATGTTATCAGTTTTGTTCATCTTACAAAGTTGCAGAATAGCTCAAAAAATCATAACCCAGATCATGCCTAATTTTCCATTGAAGACACTCAGTAATCTTTTTGGTCCATTTCGAAGTCCTCCTCACAATTTTCCTGCACTTAATTAAAGAGAGATAATGCATACAGTCTGCTGGGCAAAAAGGGAGCGTTCAATAAATGCTGGCTAGTACAAAAACCACTGAAATTAGTAGTAATGATAAAAATGCTCGTACTGCTGGCAGTGTTGTCTGCCTAAAGTAAAAGTATGGTCATGATACCTCCCTTCTCAAAAATATGCAGTGATTCATTGCTGTCTCTGACACAAATTACACACTTTTTAGCTGGACATTTAAGGTTGTCTTATCTTGCCCCATTAACACTTGCCAGTCCATGTCGCGTAATTCTCTGCGAGGTCTGTCATGACACCCTGAATTTCATCATTCAGGATCAAGCTTCTTGGATACTGAAGACTTTGGGTCTCTAAGTGTTCCCTCTGAAAATGCAAATGTCAGCACAGATGGATTTTGCCTGGAGATGATCTGGTGCAGTGACACAGTTGTCCAGGCTGGCAAGTGGGTTAGTCCAGGGACTAATTACTGGAAGTGGATAGTACTTCAGGGGTATTAGTCTGCTTTGGTCTACAAAATACCACAGACTGGGTGACATAAAACAGACCTTTATTCTATCACAGCTCTAGAGACTAGAAGGCTGTGCTCGAGGTGACAGACAATTCAGTTTCTGGTGAGGAGCATCTTCCTGGTTCTCTGTTTGCGTAGGGGCTTTCCTCCACGCAGTAGGAGAGAGTGTTTTTGGTGCCTCTTCCTCTTAGTTCTGTGGGATTAGGGCCTCACCCTTAAGGGCATTTTCAAACCTTAATTACTTCCTTAAATGCCCTATGTCCAAGTATACCCACATTGCATTAGAGATTTGACAAATGAATTTTAGGGTGGGGAACACACTTCAGCCTATAAGAGCAAGGTACAAGAAAATAGAGGGTGCTCCAAAATGGAGAGTCAGAAGTCTGATTTCACAGTTATGCCATGAACCTGCTCTCAGGTTTTCCTTGTGAGATGAGGGTAGCTCGCAAGTGGAGGGCTCTCACCCTGATTCTCACATTCCAACACCAGTGGTTGCGGGGAAGGTGTTGGCAGGTGGTGCTGGGTTCTTTCCTGCCACACTCTCAACCCCCAGTGGGCATCCCCCTTAAGCTCAAAACCTCCTGGTAACCAGATAGGTCTTTAGGAGATTTTTACTGAAAGAGAAAATGCCTGGAAATACTAGTTCTCTTTAAGGATTCTTAAGATTATGTGTCTTGCTTTTTGGGGCAGCTGAACATGTAATTTTCTTTGTTCATACAACAGACTTTTTTTTTTTTTGCCCAGACATGTTTATTTTAAAGAAGTTGTCCTTTCATGCTGCTTTTTTAGAGATACTATAGGTCATAATTTGACTTAATCACAACAATCCAGTCCATCTTGATGCTAATAGGTAAAAAAAATTAAAATATGCATATTTTTGGGTAACTGGGCACCTGGATTTACCTAATGAAGCTTCATCTTGAGAAAAGTATTATTTTTCAAAGTATTGTATGCTAAACTCTATGGCCATGGTTTGCAGGGAGATATCTGGGTAATTTCAGGATAGATACTATCATTTGAAATTGTCTGCTGAGTAAGTAGATATCATTTCCTATTATTATGGTTTATTGGAAGTCAAGTGGGAAGGGACTTTTAAGTGGCGTGTACATAAATTGAGATAGTGAGAAAGAAAGGAAAAATGTCTGCTGGATTTGTAGCCTAACAGATTAGAGCTTGTCACTAACTATGACATTGGGTAAGTCCCTAAATTTTCTAGGCCAATTCCTTATCTATGAAATGAATGTTGATGACTTCTGAGGTTATGTATTAGAATAGTTTTAACTTCTATAACAAACTCCACAAATTTCTTTCCAAATTCCTCAACCCAGCCACTATTCTGGTTTATAAGAGCATGTTAGTTTTGTTTGTTTTTATATATTTTTTGTGAATGGAATCATATAGAATAAATACTTTTGTATCTGGCTTTTCTGAGATTGAGTTGTGAGGCTTATTCTATTGAATGAAGGAGCAGCTCACCAGTTTTGATTACTTTATGATATTCTCTTATGTGACTATACCAACATTTATCTGATGGGTATCTAAATTATAGTACTGCTATGACCGTTATAAATACATATATGTGTCTGTATGTATACACACACACACATACATTACCTGAGTTTATGTGTACCTGTCTTCACTTTTTTGGTATATATTTAGGAACTCCATTGTTGATAGTACCAGACTATTCAAGTGATTATATCTGTTTACACTTGTCCCTGCGGGATATGAGTGTTCCTAGTACTCCTCATTGTCACCAACACTTGGAATTTTTAATTGTCTTAATTTTAGCTACTTGGTGGAACTGAAGTGTTTTTAAATTGAATTTTCACTGAGAACTCACAAGGTCAGGCAACTTTTCATATATTTGTTAGTCCTTTAGATATCCTTTTTTTAAAAGTGACTGTTCAGTTTTTGTATCTGTTTCTACATTGAGTTATTTATTCGTTTGGTAGGTATTCCTTATCACAGATATGAGCTCCTTGTTAGCTCTGTTCATCTGGATTGACTTATATTTTCTAATTTCTTTAATCTTATTCTCCCTCTAGTTTTCTTTGACTTGGTTTTATTAATTTCTTGAATTGAAAACTTTTTAAACTCAACAAAATAGGTGTAGAGGGTAGACAAAGACAATAAGTATTGGTTAAGGTATGGAAAAAGGGGAGCTTTATGTACCATTGGTAGGAATGTAAATTGGTGCAGCCACTAGGGAAAAAAGTATATGAAGAACCTTAAAAAAAAAATTGAAAATAAGGCTACCATATGATCCAGCATTTCCACAATTTTCTAAAGGAAATGAAAACACTAACTTGAAAATTGTGGTATTTACAATAGCCAAGTTATGGATGCAGCCTAAGTACTTATCAGTATCTCTAGTTTTCTTTGGTTCTTTTTTTTTCCATTTTTTTTATTGTTATTTATGTCTTTTACATTTTGTATTCCCCTTGGGCAGCCCACCACCAATTCACCCGTGATCCATCTCCATGGTCCCCTGTATTCTCCTCTCTTCCATTTTGTGCCCTTATCCTCCCCCCCCCCCCCCCAACCGCTGAGTGTCTCTCTCCCACCCGGCCTCCCTATAGTCCTGTTATAAGTGAAACCATTCGATATTTTTCTTTTTCTTTCTGGCTTATTTCACTGAGTATGATTCCCTCTAATTCCATCCATGTCGCTGCAAATTGCATGTATTTATCTGCTTTCCATGCTGAATAGTACTCCATTGTGTATATGTACCACATCTTCTGGATCCAATCATCTATTTTTGGACATCTGGGTTGCTTCTATACCTTTGCTATTGTGAATAGTGCCGCAATGAACATACGGGTGCATGTATCCTTTCGGATTAGTGTTTTTGTGTCCTTTGGGTAAATTCCCAAAAGTGGTATTGCTGGGTCGTATGGGAGCTCCATGTTTAGCAATTTGAGGAATTGCCATACAGCTTTCCATAGTGGCTGGACCAGTTCACATTCCCACCAGCAGTG
>PVIJ01008130.1:0-76655 GCA_004024925.1 Scalopus aquaticus
GGGGAGGCAGGTGAGGCTGCGTTGGGGAGAGTGCTCAGCTGAGCGCTGGCTGGGCCCTTTCCTGGCCTGGACTTGGTCTGGCCCACCCCTCATACTCTGCATGCACCCAGCTGAGTGCCTGGGCAGGTGGTGCCCTCTCTCTTACCCAGATTCCCAGGAGGGGAGAGGGGCCCTGGCCCTGCCTCCCCTCTTCTTCATTTCAGTGGCGCCAGGTCCCTTCCAGCCTCTCCCTTGGTCCGTGGGCTGTGGCATGATGCAGGCTACTGGGCCTGCTCTTCTATTGGCTTGGGAGTAGGCTGCCGATGATTGTTCTGGAAAACAGAAAGTGTCAAGGAAAACCCACAGCAGATGGGGAGGGCAGAAAAAAGGACTGATAGAGCCCTTGGTTAGGAGCCAGGACCTATTTGTCTCCTCAACCACCCACTATCCCTGAGGACACAGGCAGAGTTCAAACCTGAGGCTCCTCACTGGGGAGGGTCCTACTGGGGGTTAGGGACTGCTACTCACCCTGGTGTCCGACAGACTGGGCATGGGTTGCAGCTCTGATAATGCTAACTGATTTTATTAACATCAGGCACATTATTTAACTTCTCTAAGCCTCCGTTGACTCACCTGCAAAAAGTAATGAGTATCTATTTCATAAATCTGGTGTGAGGATTAAATGCGATTAAGAACACAGATTACAAAGGTTGGCACCCCCGTGCACAATGGCTGTGGCAGAGGATGCTCGGAGCGGCACCAGCAGGAGCCTGCAGGCCAGCCCAGCCTTCTCACTGTCCTGGGAGAACAAAGGTGGATTTCAAAATACAGTGTGGTACACTTGCTACACACAGAGGAATGTTCTATTTGACAGCCATACCGAAGGCTGTAAGAAGCCAGAGATGCGCTAGTGCCAGCAGCCTTGACCTTTGAAAGAACCATTCATTTGTTCATTTGCTAGTGTCAGATTATAAAGAAACAAAAGCAATCAACAACTAAGCAAAACAAGACAAAAACAAACTCTTAGAACAAAATAGTGAAGGTGGGAATTGAGTAAAAGTTTCAATTGGATGGTGAAAGATAGAAGCCAGAATCCTGGTGGTGAACGTAATGTAGTGTGTGGACACGTGGCTAGCTAAGTCTGTACACCTGAAACCTACAGAATGTAAACCAACGTGACTTGAATAAAAATAGAATAAATTCCACTTCTAAAAGAAACTATTGTGCTGACATAATTGTTAGTAGCCTCCTTTTACCAATGAGTGTCCCAGCAAGAATAAATTATATGGTCACCCTACCTACTGAGCACCCATTATGTGCCAGGTCCTGTGTTAGGCACAGGAGGCTGAGACACAGCTCTGCTATCCTGGGCCCACTAGGCTGTGGGGACAGAGGCAAGGAGGAGGGAGCTCGGTGTGAAGTGGGTTGGACATGCCAACCAGTTCCCCGAGCTACCAAGAAATGTCCTTTCCTGGACCTACCCTTCTTAGGTCTATTTCTACTTATTTACAAAGACACTGCAGGGATCAATTGGTTCCATATATTTTCTACAAGATAGATGCGGGAGCGGTCCTCTTATTCATTATAATAATATTTTTCTCCAGCCTCAAAAACTGCCTCCTATGCAGGTATTTGTGGTATTTTTTTAAGAGTCCCATATATCCCATCTATTCTCTTCATGAGCTTGTAAACATCCACTTTCCAGAGGCAGGGTTCTATTTTATTTTTTCATCCTCATGGGAAAGTTCCTAGTAGGAAAATGGCAGTGCTCTACAGGCAGCCTCTGGGTGGACAACTCCCTGCCACTTGTGCCAGAAATACCTCCATGAGGTGGTGAGGCGTAGGGGAAAGGAAGGAGCAGTAAAAAGGAGAGATGAGATGAAAGAGGCAGTGGCGACCCTTCGGGGGCGCTGGGCTCGTGGCCAGAGAGCTACCTCTGAGATCCTCTCCCATCACTTGACTTGAGTGGGGGAGGGCTGCCCTCCCCAGTGGACAGAAGGCAGCCAGGCCAGGGTGGGTACCCTCCCCGGCCACACTAGCCAGGGAGACCTTGGAATATGGAGGCTTTAAGAGGTCCCCAAACCTCCTGCCAGTTCCCCACATCCCATCCTTTCCCCCTGGGTCCTTCTCATAAAACCCCCTCCTCGGTCCCCCACCTAAGTCCTCCAGGTTCCTCCTCAGCTAACTCCAGAGCATCGGGGTCCCAGATCTGCCACAGAACCCTGGTCTGTCCAACCCTAAGTGTCCCACGGGGGACATCTCATCTATCCCACCCTCAGCTGGAGACCAGCTCACCATTATGCAAGAGTCACAACTGGGTGAAAACCACCCAATACACCAGCAATACACCAGCCCTGAAGGCGCACTGCCTTATTTAGGCCCTCCGCCCCCAGCGGAGACAGAAAAGGAAGGAGGAGGAGGGGGATGAGAAGCAGATAGGTACAAAAGGAGAAGAAAGGAGGAGGCATGGGTGATTCTGAGAATTAAGGGTGACTAGTGACGTCATCACGGGGAGTGTTTCACCCAGGTCAGTGGGTGGGGGCAAAGCACTGTGACTGGGGCCCTGTGACTCATTTATGAGGTCAGGCCCCATATCCAGAAGTCGTTCATTGAATAAGTCATTAGTTCTTTCAACACATGCTTATTGAGCTGTTATTATGGTCCAGACCCTGGACTAGGCACCAGGAGGGGAGAGGTAACTGACAAGCCCTGGGAGCTCCCGGTCTAGGAGGCAAAGAAAGTTCCATTGTAGACAGTAGGTGAGCAGGGGGAGACAGGGAAGTGGCTGAGGCCAGTGGGTGGTCAGGAAAGACAGCCCCCCCAGAAGGAAGCAGGGAGGGGAGGTCTGAGATAAGTCCTGTGGTAGGAGTGGGCTGGAGCCAGACCAAGGGAGGAGAGGGGAATTTCAGGCAGAGGAAGGAGCATCGTGCTTGAATTCACGGAGGAGGGTTGGGTGGGCAGAGGTTTGGGGAAGTGTAAGTAGTTCCTGGAGAGGGTGAAGGGAGAGTGGCCAGAAGTGAGACTGAACAGGCAGGGGAAGCCTAAGGAAGATGGTGCCGAGAGGCTATTGAGTCTCCAGGCTGGAGGCCCAAGCCCAGAGGGGCCTTGCGAGGCCCCTCTTGGGAGGGGTCTTCGTGTGTCCCTCAGGACTCAGGAGACGAGGCTGGAGTTCCTATAGGTCTTTGGGATCTGGCCTGTGGGGAGCTTTGCTCTCGCATCACGGTAGATCTAGATGAAAAGGCTGGGGGATGGCAGGTGCTGGAGCTTGCCCAGACCCCTTACCCAGCAGGTGGCAGAATTAGAATCAGAAGCCAGAGGCTCTGAGGTCTTCACCGCTTCCAAACCCAGCCACGGCCAGGCCCCGGACCTCCTGCTTGAACTCACTTTCCGTGATTTTCCATGGCCCCTCCTTGGCCACGCCAGTTTCAGATGATGCTCCGCAAAACAGCCAGACCTCACTGTGATGTGTCTCCCCCAGGCTCTGTCTGACCCATCACAGGGGCAGGAGCCCCAGTCAGGAGCTGGGGAGCTCCTAGTGGTGTGGACCCCCCTACTCCCTCTCTGTCCCCGATCACCACGTCTCTGGGGAATGCACAGGATTCCCTCTTGGGGGAGAGTTGGGGTTGGGCTCTCCTCCAGGCTGCCCAGCCCACCAAGATGACGAGGGCGCTCAGCAGGACCCTTACCTCCGGAGTTCTTTTCAAACAGGAGGCCCAAGTGAGGACCATGGGTTTGGACCCCAGGATACCAAGAAGTCACTTTTGCAACAGCAGCAGCAGCAGCCTGACCCAGGCCTGCTGTGACTCCAGTTCCAGGCGGAAGGAAGGAAAGACCATTCCACCTAGATTAAGGTGCCAGCATTGCCAAATTTCCTTGCTGGTAATAAAGTCCCTCAAACATTTAACCTCGGTGTATTTCAAGGGAAACGCCGCTCTGCCTGCTTCTGATTCATACCCACTGAGCTCATCAAAACCAGAATTATTTGGTAATAGCTGCTGGGTTTACTGGATGCCTTCAGGGATCTGTAAGAATCTCTGTTCCTCAGAAACAGGAAGTTTCAACAAGAGGACAGAGGCTGGTTGCAAAAAATCAAAATGTGAATTCTCGCTGCATGTTGGAGAGGCCCAGTGTCCACGGCGCCTCCCTCCTTTGGGTAATCATGAAAGGTATAGACTTGGCGTCTACTGTATACAGATACCAGGAACACAGAGATACTTTTAAAAGAGGTTCTGAATGAATTTGCGAGGGCTGCCATCACAAAGCACCACAGCCCTAGCAGTGTAAACACAGACATTTTCTCAGTTCTGGAGGCAAGATGTCCAAGATCAAGGTGTCTGCAGGGCCCTTTCTTCTGCAGTGTCTCTTTGCTTCCAGATGGCTGCAACTCCCAGCTGTCTTCACAGGGCCTTTCCCCACTGTGTGTCTGTGCCCTAATCTCCTCATCTAATGACACTGGTCACATGGGATGGGGCCCACTAATTACCTGAGTTTGACTTAATTACCTGTTTAAAAACCCTGTCTCCAAATTCAATCATAATAGGACTTCAACGTGGGAGTTTAGGGGGGACAGAATTCAGATGATAAGAGGTTCTGATCTTAAGAAGTCATTCCCCCATGGTAGTGCTCTCCTCTTTGCTCTTCATCTGAGGTTAGCATCTGAGAAGGGGTGGTTTGGGGACTTTTCCTGGGTTCTTGGAGACTTCTGAAGACAGGACAGTTTGGTGGAACAAACTCTGAGTTAGTCAGATCTGGATTCAAATGCTTCTGCTCTCACTTACGAGTTGGCTCCCATAACCCCTGAAGCCTGTTTCCTCCTCATCCAGAGCCTCAGTGGGATAACACTAGCTGCAGAGAGGAAGATCCCAAGAGACAGTACGTGTAAAGTGCAGCATTCTGTCCAGTGCTTGCTAATGGAAGTTCTTTCTCTAGGTGTTTCCTGCAGCAAAAAATACCTGCAGCATTTTCTCTTTCTCTTTCTAGGGAACTAAGGATGCGTTCCAGTCACACTCTGGGGAGTAGTGTGCCCAGAAGCGTGAGACACTGGGGCACGGGGCTAGGGTGCCAGGCTCCCGGACCAATCAGAGCATAAATACCTGAGCACTGGACTCAATGGGCCGCTGGTGGCCTCTCACAGTCCGGGCTGACCGCTCAACACCCTACATGTGCTCTCCTGCCTCCTCTGCTAGTTCCTGCCTTGAAAAATTTCCCACTGCAAGGCAGCCGAGCCCCAAAGCAGGTAGGGTGGAAACGAACGTCATCAGGAGCACCCACTGCTGGGACCTCTGTGAGGTGGGGTGGAGGAAAGGGCGAGGACAGCTGTGGAAACAGTCCAGAGCCTGGCAAAGCCCTCTGCGAAGAGGCAGCGCCTGCATCCAGTGGTGGAGGCATGAGGCTAGCTGGCAAGGGACCTGGCTCTGATCCCAGCTCCAGTTTCCCACAAGGGACCCCCTGGCATCCCTACCCTGGGCCATGCACTTTCTCAGCTCCTAGGAGTGAAGGGGAAGTCTTTGTTGTTCTGGTTCCCAGTTTCCTCAACCTGCCAGCAGTAAAGACACGTGCACCACACGTGGGAGCGGGTGAGGATGCGTTCCCAGAGAAGAGCATTTCCAACGTTGGAGGAAGAGGTAAGGGCTCATTCCGGGCCACGCGGCTTCCTCAACACCATCCCACCCTCACCCTGGAGCCCGCTCCCCATCCCCGCCTCCCTGAATTACTCACACTCCTGGAAACATGACTGATGACTTGGGGATGAGTAAGAGGCCCATGCGCGTCATGGTCACGGCCAGCTGCTGGGCGGGTGAACGAGTTCAGCGCGCCCTTGAATAGGGCCACCCAGACCGAAGCAGGAGTCTGCCGGGGAAGGGGCCGCGGGACCCCAGAGAAGAGCGAAGCTTTGTTTAGCCATGAGTTAGACTCCTCTGACCTCTGCCTCATTCTTCTGGGCCTGAGTGGCAACGACCTTCTCAGTCTGCGGTGACGGCACCCAGGATGCCCAGGCAGTGGGCAGAGGGGCTCTCCCTGAGTGCCAGGGACACCCAGTCTGTGACCCAGGAACCCCAGCCCTGCCCAGGCGCATCCAGGCCCCGGCAGCCCTGACTTGGCAGCTCTGCTTGGCTGCTGTGAAAGGGCCGCGATCCAGGGCCCCGCCTGCAGGGTGCGCGCGTGCGTGCGTGCGTGCGTGCGTGCCGTGGGTGTGTGTGTTTACATTCTCCTGTACACGCCAACCCACGGTGCTAGTAAGCAAATATTTTTGGTCTGTTTTCCTTTTTCTACGTGTCCCATTTCTGAACACTCGGTGGAAACAGGGATCTATGAAATCAGTGTTTTGAAATGTCTATTTTACATTCTTGGAGCTAAGGTGCAAGCTGAACCTGCTAATATAAGCAAAACAACGTGCAAACCAGACCGTCCTGGCCCTTCCCAAATAGGGCTGAAGCATCAGTTTCCCCATACCTAAAAGGGGCGTAGTCAGGACATGGGTGGCGTGAAAAATAATGCCAGGACTGAAGCGCGAGGCTGCCCCACCTCAGTGTTGCCTGCAACCAGAACGAGACAGTCCCGCACTGGACGCCTCATCCCACATGGTCACTCTGGGCAAGAAGGGCTCCTCCCAGGTTTTGCTCCACATGGACCTGGAGGTGTTCCTTGGGGCCCACCAGGAGGGCCTGTGACATCGTCTCAAGATGAGAGCGATGACACTTATGAAGGCATTCCAGGTAGAGGAACCAGCACTCAGAAAAACAACAGGAGGACGAAGTGCTGCTTGGCACTTTGAGATGCTAGTCACGGAAGTGAGGCGGAGAACCAAGTGGCCAAAAGGACCCCTCCCTCCCAACTCCTGCCCCACCAGACGGGACCGTCCACACTGCCAGATCATGCTTTATTAAAGTTAAGTTTAGTCTTGTCCATGCAGTTTGTTAGAAGTGCCATATACAGTCTATGGCCATACCACCCTGAACGCGCCTGATCTTGCCTGATCTCGGAAGCTAAGCAGGGTCGGGCCTGGTTAGTACTTGGATGGGACAAGTGCTAGATAGAGCGGGAATAGACTTTAAGCAACAAACTCAGGTGGTCTAGAGAGATTTCTTGGCTTTCCTATAAACCAGTTGAATGTCAGGACATTAAGTTGATCCATGATGCCCCATCTCTTTTCTTAGGGTCAGGACTGATTTTCTGGGTGGTGCACAGGAAGCCAAGGTATGGGGGTGCTTTCGCAGGATCACTTGTCCATATTTCTGCTGGCGGGTGTCGTCCCCACTTTACTGCTCGTTCAGGCAGCAGGTCTCTGAGCCACAGCGAGGGGCCAGGGTTCAGTCCTCCTCTCCTGGACCCTGGGAGACAGGGATGTGGCAAGGCTGCCCAAAACCTCCTTAAGGCCTCAATGCTCGCGAGACCCTCACCCACACATAGGGGTCAATCCCCTCCACCCAGCCCAGGGGATTTTCTCTAGTCTTTGAAGCTGCGCCATCTGCAGGTGGGCCTGGGGTGCTGCTCTCTCTTACAGTGCTTTTCCCACATCTTTGTCTCCGTTCCCCTGAGGACTCAGACTTGCAAAACCAAAGCCAGGAAGGACCCCCCTTTTTTTCAGTCCTGCATCTTGGAACTATGCCCACCTTCCGTTGGCTGTCAGCACAAAATTGCCTGGGTGGTGAAAGGGCAAAGGGTAAGTGTTGGGGGGGAACGGGTTGGTATTTCAAAATACGCTACACCATGGAGGAGTTTCACTACCTGATTCAGACTTGCTGTAAAGCTCTGGCAATGAACACTGTGTGGTATTGGCCTAAGAATAGACAAGGGTGGGCCTCCCTGGTGGCGCAGCGCTTAAGTGCTGCGCTGTGGAGCTGTTGGCAGCGATGCCTGGAGTTCAACGAGGGGCTGGGGAGATTCCCACATGGCGGGGCAGACCTCTCCTGCCTCGCCCGCTGCTCCCCTCAGCAGTGTATTTCTGTCAATCTGCCTGTTCTGCTCCCCACTCTGACTCTGGTGAACCCTCTCGCCGCTCCACGCCTCTGGTTTGTACCCCAGCTTGTATGCATAAATAAATAAATCTTAAAAAAATTATATAAAAGAATAGACAAGGAGCCCAAAGACGCAGAACAGAGTCTAGAAGTATGCCCTTATCGTGTGGTCAAAGGCATGGAGGTAGCTCAGTGAGGAGGGGAATTTGAATTTTGAGTTTTACATGGTGCTAGAAAAACTGGATACTTGGGTTTAAAAACTGAGTACTGACCCTTACCTCACATCATGCTAAAAAATTATTTTGAGATGGATTATAGACTAAACACAAATCTAGAACTCTAAAAATACTACAAAAGAGCAGAGGAGAAAATTTTTGTGACCTTTTGGAAAGCAACATTTTTTTTTAAACAGGTCACAAAAAAACCACAATTCATTAAAAAAAGGATTAATAAAGAATTTTTTAAAATCAAAACTTTTTAAAATAAAACTTTTTAAAAACTTTTTAAAATCAAAAGACAATAGGCAAACCAGTCTGCAAAGAAATATTCACAAAATATATATCTGACAAAGTTCTAGTGTCCAGAATACATAACAGTAACAAAAAATCAATAATAAAAAGGCAAAAAGAAACCCAATAAATTAAAGAGAGCAAGACCTGACCAGACAAATCACAAAAGAAGATTACAAAGGACCAATATGCAAATAATGACAATTGCTCAACTTTGCTGACATCATCAGTGTTAATCAGGAGATGCAAATTAAAGCCACAATGCAGTAACACTTCACGCCCACTGGAATGGCTAATCTTGAAAAGACTGGCAACACCAAATGTTGGCAAGGACACAGAGTAACAGGATCTCAGACATTGTTGGTGGGGGCGTAAAATGGTACAGCCACTTTGGACAACAATTTGGCAGTATGTTATAGAGGTAAATATATGATTTGCCAATTCTATCCCCAAGTATTTACCCAAGAGAAATGAAAACATACATTCTAGAACAACTTGTCCAGAAATGCTCACAGCAGATTTATTCATAATAGCAAAAACTTGAAATCACCCAAATAGCCATCGACATGTGGATGTATCTTCCTACAATGAGATGCTATTGGGCAAAATAAAAGAACCAGCAACTGATACATACTACCTGGCTGAATCTCAACAAAATTATGTTGAAAGAAAGTGGACAACCTAACTGAACACATAGTACAATTCCATTTATAGAAGTTCTAGAATAGGCATAACTAATCTACAGTGATAGAATCAGAACATTGGTTGCCTTGGGGTAGGGATTGGGACCTATGGAAAAGTTCTTGGAATCTAATGTACAATCTGGCGATTCTTGTTACTAATATTTCAAAATAATTTTAAAATGAAAAGGAGTAAGGCCAGTTTATGCGGTGAAGGAAATATGCTATATCTTGATTGAAGATACAGTTATTTGGATATATGCATCTGTAAAAACAGATTGAATTTTATACTTAAGACCCATGTGTTTCACTATATGTAGAACATACCTCAAAAAAAAAAAAATCAGTTGCCAAGGGATGGCGAAAGGGGGAAGTTGTGTTTCAATTGGTTTCAGTTTTGCAAGATGAAATCATTCTGGAGATTGGTTTCAAAACAATGTGAATATACTTAGTTCTTCTAAACTGTACTCTAAAAAATAATCGTTATGCATATCATACCACAATTTAAAAATACCAAAATATGCTAGCACATACAACCTAACAAACCTTATTTATGAGGATTCAAAAGACAAGTTCATTTCTTAGTATTTACGTAGTCTCCTGAAATAAAGGAGATGAGGTAAATCATATGTCTACCTGGCCACAGTGAAATCTGAAATAGCGTAAGACATGCAAATATTGCTGTGGGCTGTTCTCAGGGCACCCAGGCCCTGGCTCTGTCCTGTTGTTGGCAGTCAGCATCTAACCCCTGCCGCAACTTGGCATATCACACCACCACGGGCTCTGCAGGGGAGAAATTCTTGAAGGCCGACGTGGCTTGTGCTACCAGGAGAAAGAAGTTCCAGAATGAGTTCCTGAGGAATTCCACCATGAAGAGCCTGATTTCATATGTCACTCTTTTGAATCTTTCCCACCCCCATCACCCCCCATTCCTACCCTCCTTCCGAGACCCAGGCATCTCCTATGCAATCAAGGAGAGCTGGGGCCTGGAGACCTGGTGGGGACCCTGAACCCTGAGGCCCATAGGTCCATGTTGGCCATATGAGCCTCACTGGCAAAGATGCAAGGTCTGGCCCATTCTTCCCTCTGTCCCAGGCAGAGCACAAGGCCACCCTGAAGGGCTGGTGTAACACCCAACATCCTGCCCACTTTGCAGACCATCTAGGAGAAAGTGCGCTTGGGGGAGGGGTCTTGAATTCCCGGAGGTTGACCTTGCTCTCTGCTCTGTTACTACATCTGTGCACTCAGCTGCATTGTCCCCAGTCCCTCCAGCCCAGCATCATGGTGGTGACTTGTTAAGCCCTGGGCATGGAGGGGGTGCTGGCAACAGTGGAGGGGACAGTAGGTGGGCACCCTGTGGATGTGGTGGCCTCTCTGTCAGGCTGCCTGGCTCTGGGGCTGAGGAACATCTCAGATACTTTTAATTTCAATCTCTGCCCACCTCAGCTCCCACAGACAGGGAGGGATGGAGCCGAAAGGTTCCATGAACCCAGCTTCTGAGAACCTAAGCCACAAGCCCAGCCAGAGGTTATGTACGAGGAGAAGGCCTTGCCCTCTGTTGTATGTTGCACATGGTGTATGTTGTATAAGATGTGTGTTGGCTGGTGTGGCTGAGGGAAGGAAGTAGGTGAAGGAGCACGATGAACCCCCACACTGCCAGGCCTCGGCCCACTAGCTTGTACTCCACCAAATACATTCTGTCCGGCCTTGCCAAGTTCACCTGTTAAAAAAAGAGAAGGTTGCGGTGGGAGGACTAGCTCAGGGCTTTCCACACTGAGTTCCCCAGCTCCTGTAGGAACAGACTAGGGGCCCAGGAGTGGGGGAGAATCAACTGCCTCTCCGGCTACATGCCACTGACTTCTAGGCGGGCTGCCTGGCTGTGGGGTGGTGGGGATGGTGGAATGGGGGTGGTGGCAGCTGTTAAACCCAGGTGGGAAGATAGCAGATAGGAACATGTCGCTGAGAAGCTGTGGGTCATGGGTCACACTGTTCACTAACTCAGGCTAATTAAGGGACAGACAAGATGGCTGTGGTCTCAGTTTGCTAGCACCGATTTTCATAGTCCCTTCGCCCCCACAGACTAGTCACTTTACCTCCTGGGTTCTGAAAATGCCCTGAGGCCTGCCCTTCAGAGTGGAGCACCTTTTGGGAAAGAGGTCAGCAGCATTCATTAAGTTGCTCCTGTGTGTCAAGTTCATGTTAAACCTTTGTCTAAGGGCTAGGTCACTTGCTCCTCACAATACCCCCAGAGGCAGCATTTACCCTGTCCATTCTGCGGCTGGTGAAATGGAAGCTCAGGTGGGGAATGGACTTGCCCAAGGTCTCCCACTAAATTAGGTGTTGCTCCCCCACCCCCATCTCTCTAGAGACACTCTCGAACTGTCCCACTTGAAAGACTCATCCTGGGTCTTCTTCTCAGAAACTCCCCCCCAAAATGGCTTTGGTCCTTGCAACACCCTCTCCCCTGCTAAAGGTGCAAACTCCCTCCACGTAAACAAGTTTTAAGGGCATGGCTAAAGAGTGCTCCCCAGAAAAGAGGGAGTAGGATTTTAATTTTTCCGAGATGTACTGAAAACACAGGGGGAAGAAGAGCAGTTACTGTGAGTTGCAGAAGGGGAGAAAAAGAGCTTGGCATATCGCAGTACTGAGGCGCCAGGCGTCCGGGGCTTGGGCGGTGAGGGGAGCTGGCGGGGCGTCCGGGGTGCAGGGAAGAGGTTTGCAGTTCATTCAAGGGTATTTTCAGCAAAGAGAACAGAGTCCAGCTGCTGCCCTCCAAGGCCGCATGAGTGAGGTCAGGTCAGGCTCAGCAGTCTGGGGCTCGGAGGAGAGCTCTGGGCTGGTGCTAGGCCGGAAGGTCAGTGTTCTGCACCCCCAGAGCCTCACAGAGGACTGCAGTATGCCTCCAGGAATGAAGAGGCTGCCTGAATTTCACCAGATGCCTTCAAGGTGACCCGGGTGCTTGTGATGGTGGAAAGAGATTCTAGAGGAACAACCTCTATTCAGGGCCCCGACGCAGTCTGGTGTTTGCAGGTTCTCGCCCAGGCTCATCTACCTGAGGCGTGGGGGGGACACATTTTCACCATCTCAATCTTCTTGTCAGACCCATCTGCTCTTGTCTTCTCCACAACCTCCCAGGGAGGCCTCTCATTCCAACAATCCATTTCTAGCCTGGAACCCTCCCAGCTAACTGCAGGACCTAGAATGCAAGACCCCAGGCGCACACACGGGGTCTGCAGCGGCTCCTGCAGACCAGCCTCACACCCCAGCCACAGTGAGCTCTGCTGAGGTGGTCCCCTGAAGACACCAGTGCGAAGTGGCCAGTGCCTCAGTCACTGCTTGGAGGACTGACTGGGTCCAAATCACCACAAGCTGCTGGAGATCCTCCAGGTGACAGGCTAGTGCATGAAAACCAGGCAGGCCCAGGAACAACTGCCCCTCGCCCGCCTCTCAACAAGCAGCCGACAGTTCTCAACCCAGCGAAGGACAATAGGCGGCAGAGCTGCAGTTACGTTTGCTCACAGAGAGCCTGACAGGTACATGGAGGATGGCCAAGGTGTGAGGCCCAGTTGCCCACAATTCCTCAGCAAAGAGCAGAAGTCTCTTCCTTTTGAAAACCATGTGGAAGGGGTTACCTGAGGGGAAACGAGGAGCCACCGCCTTTGTGGCACTCTGCCTCTTTGTCATTGGTGTGAAGCCTACCAGCTTGTGTCAGCTTCCCCATACAATCGATTCGGGGGCTGAAAAGGTATTATGTATGTGATGACTTTTCAATATTAGAAATACCTCCCCTCCCCCCCACCGGAGTTGAATATTTGTTCTTTAAAAACAAACACTTGGCTCAGATGCCGTGCGGTGCCCCTAGCACAGGTGACTGTTGTGCAAGCTGGCCCGCCCACCTGCCGTGGGTGGGGACCTGCCCACAGCTGTCACCCTGCTCCCAACAACTCCTCCGGGCGCACCCTGCTCATTAGGCCCCACCACGCCCAGTCGCCCAGACTCCTGGTTGAACCAGAATGCCAGGAGCTGGGCGGATCCTTGAACCCTGAACAATGGGCTGCGAGGAGTTAATCCAGGCCCAGGGCCTCAGGGCCCCAGCAGCTGGGCGCTGGGCCTCTGGAGCTCAGTGAGCCAGGCCTCTGGGGCCTGCAGACTGGCCTGGCTCCTGCTCCTGTGCCTCCGTGGGGGCTGGGAAGCAGCAGGGGCCCCCAGAGGGAACAGGACTGAGCTCTAGGCAGTAAAAATAGACACGTGTTTAGAGACTGCCTCCCTCTGTGGAGGGCTGAGCATGCAGACATTATCTCACTCCTCCTCAATGTCCCCCCAGGCAGGTAAGGGACGGGACTTGTTCCTGCTTTACAGCTGGGGAGCCCAAGCAGAAAGGAAGCCGCAGGCACGGCGAGGAGGCTGCCAGGGTCGCCCAGCTCCTGCCTGGTGTCTGGCACAACTGGGAAAATGCCCCTACTGACCCCTGCAGCTGCCCCCTGGGATCAGGGCTGTGCCCCCCCGAAACAGGAGGCCTACCCCCAGCCCCACTCAGCTCACACCCTCCCCAAGAAAATCCAGACCCCTCTCCTCTTCTCCAGGACTGCTCGCCCCCACCCCCCATCCTGGTTTGCAGCACTGCCCCCTCAGGGCAGCATGTGGCATGAGGAAGGACAGGGCGGCCCGGCCTGGCCCCGCCTGGGAAGTACATCTCGCGGGCGCTTCTGCTAACTCAGGATAAACCGGATTGGGGCGAGGCGGGTGGCGACATGCTGCTATTTGTGGAGGCTCCTGGTCTTTCTGCTCCCTGTGACACCGAGAGGGTGAGGGCGGCAGCATCCCTGCCCAGTCACGAGACCCCTGCCTGCCCGAGATCCACGATGGTGTCACCAGCCACAGAACGGCGGTACAGAGTCTACAGAGAGCCAAGGAGGTGGGGCAGGGAGCCAAGAAAGAGCACCGGTTTGGGCCACAGAAGACCCCAGTGCAGCAAATCAGCCACTACTGGCTGGGGCAGCCTTCCGCTCCCAGGGCCTCATCTGTCCAATGAGGGGGTTGGATCATAGGAGATCCTCTCACTTTATAACTCCCCCACTATCATTAGGCTGGGTTCCCCAACTCCTAATCCCTCCATTGCATCTCTCAATAAAACCCATTCTAATTGGGGGATTAGAATCACCTTCATCTAAATTAAAGGCTGGGCCAGGAGTGATGGTGGACTGTGATGGGCAGAGGCTGTGCAGCCCTAGGGCCTCCTGAAGGAGGGGAGAATCAGCTGAAAGCCAGGGGGCCCCAGCCCTGGACCTCTCATCCAGCCCTGACCCAGCCCCACCCACTCTCTCCAGACCCGCAAAGCCAGGACAGGGGCACCTGTGCCTGAGCTCTCCAGGAGACACGGGTGGGGGGTCATGCAGGATGGAGGCCCCTCAGGGTACCAGGACCAGCCACAGGGCTCAAGAAGGAATCCTAAGTCCTCTTCAAACCAACTCTGCTCCAGACATTCATCCACTAGGAAGACCCAGACCAGAGAAGCTCCAAGCTCCACAAGCCACTTGGATTGGTTAATTGTTTGTAGAGCACGTTTTGGTTTACAAAGCATTTTCCCATATGTGATATCAGTTGATCCTCCTAAGAACACAAGAAGATAGTTCCCCATTTTATAGACTAGAAAACTAAAGTTCAGAGTTTGTAACTTCCGTAAGGGATCCCAAACAGGAAGTGGTAAAAACAGGCTGAGAGGCAGATGGTGAAATTCCACGGACAATGGTGTCTCCAAAAACTGGTGTCCCTCTCTTCAGGGCCCGAGGGATCCAGAAATGCCCTGTTGGGACTTAGACTGAGCCCACCTAGCTGGCCAGGCTATGTGTCTGTCACCAAAGACGCTGAGGCCCACCGCCCTGTTCCCTGGGCCTGCCAGCAGACCTCCTGAGGGACAGTAAAACAAAGCCTCTCTGTAGCAAACATGAGACTTTGGGCAAACCTTCCCTGAAGTTTGAAGGGGCTGGATTTCTTTCCGCTGCTAAGTCCCACAATACTCTCTATTAGAAGAACAGACCTATCCACTGATTTCAAATCTCTGAAAAGCCAAGAGGAATGAGGGATGGTCCTCTTCTGTGGGAAGCATGGATGGAGGAGGAAGGAGCTAGGACACAGCATACAGAAGGGCCAGCATAAAGATGAACTCTCCAGCAGCAAGAACTTCTTGGGGAGGTTACCAGCTGCTTTGTAAGGTGGTAAGCTCCCCATCACTGGAGGCATACAAGCAAAGCTGACCATTCAGCCCTGGGATTGTTATAAAGAAAGTTCAACCCCTAGATTGCTGAGAAAGAAGAATGGGCTACGTGATACTCACACTTCTTCACACCAAGAGCCAATGATCTGAAAAGGGAACTACTTCAGCTTATATTCAGACCCCAAACTCCTCTTGATAAGAACCTTGCTGGATCAAGATGGAGTTGTTGCTGAGCCTCTCTGCCTCCTACCGTTACAGACGGGGATGGAGCTGAGGAAGGGATCAAGAAGGATGGATGAGATGCAAGGATGAGGGAGGGGGTGAGAGCCCCCAGACCACAGCCAACTGAGGGTCTGACAGGGGAAGTGCCTAGCGGAGCTCCCCGCTCTGAATGCTGAGCTCTGAGGTCATCGTCGTCGTGGCCTGGGAGGTAACTGGGGCAGGCCCATTGATCTGGGCAGCCAGCCAGTGGCCTGCCTGGGCCTCGTGAGCAGCTGTCCCCTTTATCACAGTGACCAAAATGACTTGTCAGACTGGGTCAAGACCGTGGGTATTGGCCGGCCACCTGTGTCCAGGGGACACTGGCCAAGTCCCTGGCCCTCCCTCCTTTGTAGCTGGCCCAATTCTTTCCTGTTGCAGAGGAGCTCCCTTGGGACACCTGAGTACCTGGAATCTAGAATTGCTGGTGGAGGAATTTGCTCCACTAGCATCCCAGCACTGACCAGGAACACCCAAGCCACAAAATCATCTGCTACAGTTCCCTGAGAGTTAGGAGAAACCAAACAAGCCCCCTCCTCCAGAAAGTCTCCTAGGATTGTGTCCAATTAGTAAATAGAGGGCGCACCTTCCCTCCGCCACCATCCCTCTGCTCACCCACATCCTCCTTGCCTTTTGGTTTCTCCTGCAGAAATTCACTGACAGCCTGGAGAGGCGGGCGGGACCAGCCCAGTCTGCTCAGCTTCTCCCCCGAGTCCCGAGAGCGGCGGTCACTGGTTCCTTCAAGAGAGCGATGCTCACCGAGCACCCGGGCACCTGCAAACCAAAACAATGGACACCTGCCTCACAGGAAAATAGGCGAAGGATATGAAAAGGCCCTTCCCAGACCTGAGCTGGCCTTTTGCTGTGTAAATTTGGGCAAGTAACTTAACCACTCTGTGCCTGTCTCTTCATCTGTAAAATTATAACAATGGCCCCAATTCACTGGGTCACTGTGGAGGTTGAATGAGATAATCCACATGTCAATAACTGAATTGGGCCCACCCCACCCAGATTCATATGGCGAAGCCCTAACCCCTAGTAGCTCACAAGGTAACTGAACTTGGATATAAGCCATTGGGGGGGCCCAGTCTGACTGGTCCTTATAGGAAAGGGAAAACACCAGAGATGGGAACACAGAAAAAAGGCAGCAAAAGGAGAGAGGCCTCAGGAGATACGAGTCCCGTGGGCCTCTGCATCTCGGCTGTCCGGCCCCCACAACTGTGAGAAAGTACATTTCTGTTAAGTGACCTCTTATGGGGCTCTGGAAGACGAAGGCACCACAAAAGGCAGTGGGATAGTGTCCCTCGTAGAGTACACTCGGTAAGTACTAATTATAGCGTAAATGTTATTGTTTACCTCAGTTGCATGCCCACTGTATAGTTTCTGATTGCTGCTGTAATAGCACCAGCAGCCCGTAGGTAAGAAACCTCACTGGGCTAACATCAAGGTGTCTGCAGGCTGGAGGGGAGAATCCATTTCCCTGCCTTCCCCAGATTCTCGAAGCCAGCTGCACTTCTTGGCAGCGGCCCCTTCCTTCCCCTTTAAAGCCAATAGAGCAGCGAATTCAACCCTCCCTCTGTCTGCCCTCCTGCCTTCCTCTTCCTCCCTCCTGACTACCTCAGGACCACCCGGGGATTCAGGGTAAACTCATCTCAAGGTTCTTCACTGAATCACATCTGCAAAGTCCCTTTGGCCAGGTAAGATCTCAGATTTAGGGGACTGGAACATGGACATCTTCAGGACAAGGAACATCATTCTACCTATGACACACACGTCCATCAGTAAGTGGAAAAGGCCCGCCATACGACGACGCGTATGGCTCAGCCCCGTTTCTATAAAACATAATAACAGTTATACAAAAATATAGAAACTCACAAAACCATTTACCACTGTATTTCCTGGGGTGAGACTAGGGGCTTACATTTTGTGTATGTATTGTTTTAATTTTTTTATAGCTTGCACGAATTCACAAATTAATTATCAAAACATTGTTTTAAGTAACCTGAAGGAAAAAAGAGGAGCTGGTACCTATCCTTGCGGAGCTTCCTCGAGGACATTAAACACATTAACAACATCAAAACCGGTGTCCTCAGAAGTGGGAGCAGAGCTGGGTGGGGGCCTCTCCCTGTCTGGGTGCCTGCAAGGCTCTGGACAAGGTGACACTGCCGAGTTCTTATGGATAAGAAGGCGCTTTCAGGTAAAGACGAGGGAGAAGAGCTGCTGATGACAAGGGGCCTAGAGGAGCCGCCCTTTCCCACGGCGTAGGCGACATGGGATGGAGGCTGAGGCAGGACTTGGCTGGCCAGGCGTGGCCAGGCCCATGGCGAGGTGATGGGCCAAAGGAAGGGCAGCTCACACCTGCTGCATCCGTCCTGCCAGGCCCTGTGCTGTGGGAGTCCAGGCATTTCCTCAAGGAGGAAGGAAACTGTTTGGGTCGAGATGGGGTTTGGACTGGATGAGGAAGGCAGTAGAGGTGGCAGAGGCTTGGCACAGAGTCTGCTCCTAGACCGGCTGGTGCAGACCAGGAAGGGTGAGGAAGGAGGCAGCCAGGGTCAGGGTTTGGAGGCAACGCCCCCACCCCCCATCAGAGCCTCTCTGGGTCTCACCTGCCAGCTCAGCCCCAAGGCAGATTCAGGTGGTGGGACTGGGGCTCAGGCGGCCTCCACTGGAACTGAGGGTGCTCCGGGAGGCCGTACCCCCACCTGCCACCTCAGGGCTGACCACCAGGTCTCCCTGGGGTGCTGGCAGCTGGTCACCGAGCTGGCCCAGCCATCCTGGCTGCAAGGCCGCAGCACTAAACCATTTCTTTCAGGCCGCAGGGGCAGCGATAACAAAATGCCACCGACTGGGCGGCCTGTAAACAGTACAATTTATTCCTCCCAGTGCTGAAGCTGGAAGTCCAAGACCAGGGTGCTAGCAAGGTCAGGCAAGGGGCCTCTTCCAGGCAGCTGCCCCCTCCAGACTGACCTCGAGGAAGGAAGGGGCTGGGAGGTCTCTGGGGTCTCTTTTTTAAGGGCCCCAACCCCATCGCCTCATCACCTCCCTAAGGCCCTAGCTCCTGATACCATCACCTTGGGGGGAGTTTTCAGTATATGAACTTTCAGGGGACACATTCAGACCATGACACCCATGAAGGGTCCTGGAGTTGGGGTGCAGCTGGGCTTGCAGGTGAAGCGCCTGCAGGAGGCTCTGCCACCTGCGGCCACCCAGCCTGTGTGCTTGTTCCAACTTGCAGAGAGCACAGCCGGGCTGGGGATGTGCGTGCAGACTTCACACAGGCGCCAGTCCACGGCAGAGGGGAGGCAATGAGGAGAGCAGGGGTGACTGGGAGGAGCCGGCTTCGGTGTTCCAGCACCCGCTGCCCAGAAGATGGCTCACGCCTCTGCTTGGCCGGTTTCAGCTTGTCGTAAGGCCTAAGTGGCTGGTCTAGGCTACTGAGCCTCCCTTGGGCTCAATTTCCCCATCTCTAAGTGGGGGCAAGGATAGTATCTCCCTCCCAGGCTGCTGGATGTTCAGAGGGTGGACCGGAGCCTGGAGATGGACAGATGGTCTCGGGGTGGGAGGAGGGATCCAGGAGCAGAGACGCCAGTGGGGAGACCTGGGCATGCCACTGACTGGCAGCCTTTGGGGTGTCAGAGACCACTTCACGTGAGCCTGGCTCCTCAGCCCTGGTGCGTGACGCTGAGTGCTGTTTGTAAATTTTCCAAACAGAATTACTTTGAATTCACTTTAATTGTACAAAAGGGCTGTACGCCAGGCAGGTCGCACTTTTGAGGAGGGCAGAGGTATCACAAAGGCAGAGAGACACTGACAGGTCTGGTTTCTCTGATTAAAGAAGGGGGTGGGGGCGGGGAATGGGGGTGCATCTTGATACTGACTCTGGCTGCAGGACAAGCAGGGGGTGGGAGTGGGGGGATGGAATGCTAATTCGACCACGGAGAGCTAGAGGTACTGGTCCCTTTTTCCCGGAGTTCAAGAGAAACCAACTGTCTCTCCCAGGGAGGCCCCATCTGCCAAGAAGGGGGCTGAGGGTCTATGCAGGGAGCACAACAAAACCATCCCGGTGTGCAAATCAGTGGCAGAGCTGGGAAACGGGGTGGCCTAGGGCTTTCTAGTGCCTTTGCCAAGTGGGGGTGGTGGCTCTCAATTCACTTGATTGGTTAGAGACATCTCATACGACCAAGGCGGGGGTGGGGGTAGGGGGTATGATTTCCCCAGGAAGCTCAGCCCTGCTCACTCAGCTGGGTCCCAGTCAGCTGGGCCCCGTGTTATTAGAACCAGGAGGCTGGCTGCAGGCCACTGAACGAGAGCACCCATTATGCGGCGCTTCCAGGTCTGAGTCGCCTGAAGCACATTATCTCACATAATTCTTACAACAACCCTTTGAAGAAGGTATTTTACTCCTCCTTTTGCAAATGAGAAAATGGAAGTATAGGAAGGTTTGGTGACTTGTCCAAGGTCACTCAGTTAATAAGTGACCCATCAGAGATTTAAAGGCTGGAATGGCTAGTTGCAATGTGTCTGGAATGTTTACCTCACGCTGGTCACCGCTCAGCATGGAAAATCAGGAGGCCCCTCCTGGCTTCCTTTGTACTCCACCTCAGCACTGTTTGAAGGCCAGGCTCTGGGCTAGGCATACAGGGGATGTGGTGAGGTCACTCGCCTGCCACCAGACACAGTGGGGAGGAGAAGCAGGCCCTGGCATCTCCAGAGCCCGCACAAACTCTCCTGCTCTCGCAGGCCCAGAAAGGCCTCTGCCTTGAGTTTCAACAGAACTCTTCTTTCCACCAGCTTAGTATACAGGCTCCTGACACAGCAACTTCCTAAGCACCCGCTTAATAATAATTTCTAGGACAATCTCTCCCAAGGACCTTCTCTGCCAGTGCCCATTTCATGCTCACGGTCACCCAGGCGGAGACGTCACTGTCATCATCATCGCCATGTTGCTGATCAACTGAAGCGGGAAGGTGGCCCAGAGCAGGCACTGCGAGCTCGCATGTGGCTCTTCAATAACCAGCTGGGTGGCCTTGGACATATCGTCCATCTGTCTGTCTATCCGTCCATTGGCTGAGCTCCCATGCTGCTGGGGCAGGGTAAGCGCTCAACGATGACAGCTCTTATGTATTTACTTTTTCCAATTTTTACGCATTTTGTTTTTATATTCATCCATTCATTTTGTATTCTTTTTTTTTTTTAATGGACTATTTTGTAGAACAGTTTTAGGTGCACAGCAAAACTGAGTAGATAGTACAGGGATATCCGTTGGATCCCTGCCCCCACACATGCACAGCCTCTGCCACCATCAGTACCTCCCAGACACCTGCTGTAACCAGCAAGCCTACACTGGCACAGTACATCACCCACTTCCAGAGTTTGCACTAAGCTTTATTCCCAGTGGCGTGTGTCCTGGGGGTTTAGACAGACATGTAATAGCATGTCTCCACCACTATAGTATCAACACTCACTTCTCTGCTCTAAAAACCCGCTATGCTCACCCCTTTTTCCCCTCAACCTCCTGGCTACCACTAATCTTTTTGTTGTCTCCATAGATTTCCTTTTCTAGAACATCATATTGTTGGTACCCTACAGTACGTAACATTTTCAGTTTGGTTTCTTTCCCCCAGTAACATGCATTGAAGTTTCCTTCGTGTCTTCATGGTTTGGCCACTCAGCACTTTTTATAGCCCTGGATAATATTCCATCGCCTGGATGCAGCCCTGCCTTGTTCCCCCATTCACCCACTGCAGGCCCTCTTGGTTGCTTCCAGTGTTTGACAATTATGAGTAAACCTGCCATAAACATTCATAGGCAGGGTTTTGTGTGGAGGAAAATATTCACCTCACTTGCATAGATACCTAAGGATATGCTGGTGGGAATAATTTCAGTTTTGTAAGAAACTGTCCAATTGTTTTCCAAAGTAGCTACGCCATCTTGAATTCCCGCCAGCAATGATCGAGGCTTTTATTTTTAATCAGAGATGAAAAGGAACCTACTAAAGATCAAGCCATTTGTTGGCAGAGCAGAGACTAAAAGGTAGTTCTTCTGGTTTTGTGCTTTGACCACTTTGCCCCTCAGCTAGACAGGCCCATCTTATGCCTCATGAACAAACACTCACACTTACTCACCTTGACTTTGAGACCTAACTCCAGGTGAGTGTCTGAGGCCTTCCTCTTCGGCCTCATCCAAAGCTTTCCATCTGGTTCCTGCATTAGAGAAGTTGGTGATGCTCTTGTAGGGCCCAGGCACACACAGGGCCAGTGTCCAGGTGTGCCAGGAAGAGCCAGGTGGCTCCATGAGGCCCTTCTCTGTCAGAGCCCAGCCCACCAGCTCCTGAATGCTGGGGGTCACCACGGCTTCAGCAGGGAGGCATGGAGGGAAAGAAACAGCCCCACACTCGCTCCTCCCTCTCTCTCTCTCTCTCTCTCTCTCTCTCAGTTCAGATAACAAAACCTACCATTTCAAATGTGTACCATCTGGTAGCCTTCGGGATACTCACACCACTAGTTCTACAATATCTCATCGCTCTAAGAGAAAACCCCACGCCCATTACGCTGTTACTCCCCTTTTCTCACTTCCCAGCCCCTGGCCACCACCAACCTGTTTCCTGTTTTCTGGGGTTTACCAACTCCAGAATGGAATAAACAGAAGCAATCACACGTGTGGACTTTTGTGTCGGCCCCAAGCACATTTCCTGGGCACACTTTCTGTAACTCCCTGAGGAATAGGAACAGGGTGCTCTGCTGCCTTGTCATCTGTCCTGCCCGAGTCCGCATTGCCCTGTGCCCCCTGCCCACACTGTCTGTGACCCAGTTCACTCATTCTATGCTATTTCCCATTTCTTTTAACTTCTCCTAGCAGAGAATTTGGGTGGTTCATAGATTCACTTCATGAATATCTTATGGAATAGCAAGGGAGACAGGCAGGTAAATAGTCATTAAGACAGTGAGATAAGGCAGTGTTTGGGGTTTCAGAGAGCCAGAGGAGAGACACTTACCCCAGCCTAGGGGAGAGGGTAGTCAGGGAGATGTAGAGACAGGAGCTTGGTCTATCTTGTTCACTCCACTTCCCCAGCACTTAGCCTGTTTCCTGGCACCTAGAAAGAGCAGGAATAAACAAGCCAATCAATCAATCAATCAGCCAAGCAATGCAGCTCTCAGCTTTCAGGGCTGAAAGAGGAATAAGAGTTGTCTCTACTGGAAAATGGGCAAAGCATACCCAAAGACATGTAGGCAAGAGGCTCACCCCCTTTGCTATCCTAAAAGGCAATTTAGTTTAGATGAATGTGAGCCGGAGGGGAGGCAGGTGGGAGGAGAGAGGAAAAGCCAGGCAGGGCCTTGGAAGCTCCAGAAAGGAACTTGACTTTAACTGGAGTGACAAGGGGAATCATGGAGCCACTGAAGATTTCAGGCAGATTTTCATTTAAGGATCTCACCTTTCTGTCTAGATGAGAGGTTGCGATGAGCTGGGGTGCACCCGCAGAGAGCAGACCTCCCAAGTGCCTTCCTGCAGCTGACATTCTACGGTGGAGCAGAGCCATTTAGTGAGACTTCAGAAGCGTTAAATCGTTGCCAGGGGTAGGGGCTCTGAGGGACGCCATGGGTCAGGGAAATCCTCCCAAGACAGTGAGCTTTCCATCGAAACCTGAGAACTGCACGGAGGGGAGGGGCAATTTGAAAGGCAAAAAGCTTTTCAGACTGCACCTGAGCTTTTAGGAGGGTTCTGCGCAAAATGCACTGAAGGAAATGAGGAAGTCCAGGGCGGTGATTGATTGTGAAAAGTGTGAGACTGGGAATTTGCCCAGACGAGGCTGGGGAGATAAGAAAGGGTTAGACTCTGAAGGACCCACTGACACATTTCGGACTTACCCTGAGCAACCTAGGAAGTCTTTCATGATATAAGCAGGATCCTGTTTTGAAAAATGAAATTACTTGCATTTTTCAGCTACACTTCCCGTTGCACATGACTTTCTTCCAGTCTGCATGATCAGCCTCTTGCTTTGGCAGTGGAATTAGGATTATCAAAGAAAATTGCAGAGAAAAAGTGACATTCTGACAACCAATATAAGGTACTTCAGCCAGAAACAGTCTTGAAACACAGTCTTGGTTAAGAAAAAGAGTGTTCTCGATGTCTTAGGCTTCCCCTTAAGGATGTTAAGAAGCAGGCCTGAAGAAAGCAGAAGAGGAAGCTCGGATCTCTAGTCTGGAGGATACTAGTGAGGAGGCAAGAGGAGAAACACGTGCAGAGGGATCAGGTGTACGTGCTACTAGTCCATCTTCCAGCTGAAGTACCAGAGAGTGAAAGCGTGTTAGATGATGGGGGAGGGTGGGGATGGGTGTTCTGGGGCCACGGGACAAGGTTTCCTCACGTATCTGTCTAGAGGTCTTCTGATCAAAGTAACCTTGGCCGTTTGGTGTGGTCAGGCACAGGAAAGGTTTGCATTTCACCTTCTCAAGCCACCCTGGGTTCCCATGTGGTATTAACATGATGGCTGCACTAAATCTTTAGCTGTGGTTTTTTTTGTATAAGGAACTAACCAGAGGCAGTTTGAAAGCCTGCTAAGATCTTAAGGAAAGCATTTGCTATAGCCTCTCATACTTTTAACAATTAACTCTTAAACCCATTCCTGGGCCCCTGCAGCAGCAGGAAGGAGATTGACCTCGCTGAAGTTTCCAGGAGGACCTGCTCACCAATGTCCATTTCAAGCATGACTGTGGGGGAAAATGAACCAGGAAATACCAACCCCCGCCCAGCAGGCAAATGACAAAAAGAACTCTTCCCAGGGAGATCCAAGACTGCTTGGTTGGATGGGCTATTCCATTGCCTAGAAGGGGGTCTTCACTCCTCTGTCCTGTTCCAAGTGGGAGTCTTTACTGCATTATCCTGTTCCTAATTCACCTGGTAGATTGAGAATGGGCTAGTCTTTTATTTTTTTAGCTTTCAGACCAGAAGGAGCTACAGCTGAAACCCATGGAAAGAGCAGACATCACATGATGATCCTGAGTCCTGAGACTTTGGAATTGTCTCATTTGGAGGGAAATCCTCCAGTATATGGGAATTAGGGGAGCACATAAATTTTGGGGTGGTCACAGGAGCAGACTATGGCAGAACTGTTTGTTGCTTCTCCTAGTATCCATTCTCTCCTTCTCCCTTACTACAGTTTTATCACTTAAGATACAATTTTATTATTGTATTTTAATAAAATACAGCCATATCTTACTAAGGCTGTATTTAAGATTACATTTCACAGAGTCCCTTGCAGCTAGCTCTGGTCTTACAAGTTCTAGCTAATAAAAGATGAAAGTGTCATAGGGTTTTCAGGAAAGTCTCCATAAAAGAAAAAGAGACAAAAGTAATGGGGGAGAGGAAGTCTTTCTCCTATTCTTCTATATGCTTCTTGGAAAACAAATATGATGTCCAGGGTTTGCCAGAAATTGGACCATGGAAATTAGGGTCACACCTTGAGAATGGCAGAGGAAAAAGCTGGAGGAGCCAGAGAACTACATGAAACCACCAGGTCAACCCTCCACCTCCGGCTCCAGAGTTTGATAGGATTGAATGAAACCCTGCGTGTTCGAGGCGCTGTTACTTGGGTTTTCTATCACAGGCAGCTAAAAGAATTCTCACTGGTACATCCCTGTGACAGATGAGGGGGAGACTTACATAACCAGCGTGTGGTGCAGACCCAGGCAGGAGGTGCCGCGGGAGCAGAGAGATGGCGGACACTCAGAACCAGCCTGGCTGCAGTGCGCGGTGTCGGGGAGTACCGGGTGGTGGCCGTGGGGCTGGAGAGAAAGAGCAGATCTGGGACTGTTGCAGAGGGACACAGCTTGGTGGTGGGCTGCACTGATGTGGAGGCCGAGGGAAAGATGAGAGTCAAGTCAGAGGCAGAGGGGGAGTGTTAGCAGAGCGGGCTGCGTGCTGCGGGACAGATGCGCTGAGCTGTGTCTGAGGATCCGGTCGAAAGGAAGTAGGAAGTAGGGTCAGGACACGGGGGAGGAAGCTCGCTTCGGTGGGTTGAGGGAAGAATGCGACGTGAGGAAGTGGGCACCACAGTAAAGATAACACTTCCAAGGGATTATGCGCAGTGAAATAAGTCAGAAGGAACAAGATAAATAGCAGATGGTTTTGCTGATATAGGATTATAGAGAAACCAAACAAAAGGTCAAGAAAAAAAGGCAAAACTTGCAGGCAAACTATAGATCTGAGGCACACAGCAGGGGAGGGGCAGGGAGAGGGGTCAAAGCAGGAAGAGCAGAGGGACTGTGGTAGTGGGAGAATTACAGGGACTGCACCTGAGGGGAGAAACCAATTATTGTAAAAATGAGCAAATATAGAAGAAAATAAATAAATTAAATTAAAAGAAAAAAAAGCTAACTCTCCAAGACTCTCAGCTGGGAAGCTGAAGTGGGAGGTGGGGTCAAGGAGGATCCTTTTTATTTTTTTTATAATATGTTTATTTTTATTGTTATGTATGTCTTTTACATTTTGTATTCCCCTTGAGCAACCCACCACCAATTCACCCGTGATCTATCTCCGTGGTCCCTTGTGTCCTTTTCTACTCCATTTAAGACGGGTGATCTTTGACCTCCTTTCATGCTGATGCAGAGGTGGAGGGCAATGACAGGACGAGAAGGGGAGGAAACTGATGGCCCCATGTCCCTGAGAAGAAGGGGCTTGGTAGGACCCAGAGTTGGGTGGAAGAATGAGCCTCAGGGTGCCAGGGGGACCCTTCTCCATTAAAGCAAGTAAAGGGGAAAAGGCAGGGACAAACTGATAGTTGTGGTGATTTGGCGTGGCAGCTTGAAGAGCCCCTTCTGATGGCCTACATTTTGGGTGACGTTTTCAGTGATGTCATATGTGGGAGGTAAGGACGTTGGGGGAGGGCTTGAGTGGGGAAGCAGTATGAGCACTGCTTCTGGGGGATGAGAGGGTGCTGGCCAGGGAAAGACAAAGGCCTGAGGCCCAGGCCAGCTGGGAAACGTGAGGCGATGGAGGCAGCAGTCACAGGCTGTGCAATCTTCTCCAGAAAGAAATCCCTCACGGGGTCTCCACCGGCCTCTGCTCCGCTCCCAGGCCTGCCTGCGCACCCCAGCGGAATGTGGGCCAATGCTGTCAGCTCCTCACATGAAAATGCCTGAAACTGAGCTCAGGACCTTGGCGTCCCACCCCCACCCAGCTTCTCTCAACCCCCAGTTTCTATTCCAGGAACCAGCACCTGGACTCCCCAGGAGCACCTTCTTACCCTCTGACCCCACTGCTAGCTCTGGCTGTCTCCTGGCTGACACAGACTCCCAGCTCTGGCCTCCTCTCCTCCCCCTGCTCCCATCCTACACCTTGCTGCATTAATCTCCCTCTTGTGTGGCTATGGCCATGTACCCCCCCAATCATAACCTTTCTGTAGCTCCCAGCACCTCAAAATAAAACTTTCATTTCTGTTAACTTTTGGGGTCTCAGCTTCAATGCCACCAGGTCGGGGTGGTATTTGCATCCACAAATACCATCTTACACTCCTTCTTTGAGGCACTTGGTATCTTGTAATTATTGGATTGACCCCCAAAATACAATGGCAGTATGTGTGTGTGCATGTGTGTGCGTGTGTGCGTGCATGCACGCGTGTGAGCACGTGCTTCCTTATCCCCTCTCTCCCCAGCTTGGAGGGCGGGGCAGTGCCTAGTACAAATGTGCACTCCTCGGGCTGACTGATGAAAAGATTGACGTCTGCAATTAGGCACTCAAGATCTCAGGCGAAATTCCCATCACCCCCTGAAGCAGCCCATGCTCCAGTTTGGGGGGGACCCCTTTCCCATCCCCAAAGCTGCTCCCTGCTTTCCTCCCCTGCTGGGTCTTTGTGCAGTCACCCCCTGGCTGGCTGCTGACCTTCCCCTCCTCCATCCTGTGCCGTTGCCCATTCTCCCTCCCAGCCCAGGACTCTCCCTCCCCCGCAGAACCTTCTAGGAGAGACCCCTCCTGCTGAAAGCCAAACCACACACTGCCTTCTCCTGCAATACCTGTCCCTGACCTCCCTCTCCTGTTAGAGCGTAACCTCCTTGAGGGAAGCTTCCAGGCAGAGTTCATTGATATTTGAAATGAAAATACTTGACTGGGAAACAAAAAGGTGCCTTTTCTAACCTGTGTACACTGCGTCTTGTGCTGCTGGGTCCCCAACTGTGCCTCACAGCGCCATGCGTGGAGTAGGGGCACAAAAGCATTTTTGAATAAAGGCGATATTTTCCCCCTTGAACCTGTAAGAACAGAATGATGACAATCTCCATTTTCATATGAATTTTTAAAATTGATTTGAAGGTGAGTCTCTTGTGTTTATAACACGAACAAGGTGTCTGTTTTCAGCAGTGAAGGAAGGCTGTCTTTTCGGGCTTATCCTGTCTTTGAGAAACAAATGCAAGCCTTGTGCAGAGGATCAAGGCCGTGGCTCTATTTGCCCGGGTGCCAGACACGCCAGTGTGTAAGGGAAAAGGAATTTCTCCCGGAGCTGAGAATTTCCAACATGTTCGGCAACACTCATCTCTCGGGCTACTGATGAGACCAGGGAGGTGAGGCATGAGATTCTCGAAGTGCTAAAATTAAGGGGAAACTAGAACACTCTTCTTAGTTACCAGCTTATTCCACACTAATGTTTCATGTTTGCTTTTAGTTCAGAAAAGAGAGTCTTTGGGATTCTCAAAAATGTTAGCTAAATAGAAACCCACAGACATGGAAATGGGGTTGGAGGTTGCCAGAGAATTGGGCGGGGCAGGGGGTCCAGTTTCATGGGTCAGGGTTTCCTTTCAGGGTGAGGAAAATGTTTTGGGACTATTCAGAAGTGGCGGTGACCACACGTGAGCGCACTAAGTGCCTCTGAATTGTTCACTTTAAAATGGTGGGTTTTGTGTTCTATGAATTTCACCTCATAAAAAAATGAAACGTCACCTAAATTATTCTGAACACTTCCTAGATGTCCTAAGGACAAGGCAGAGCTACATTCCAGACAGCACTCAGGGACACATCTCAGAGCACCCCACGGCTGTGGAGGTGTGTGCCTTGGTTTTCCTCTGTGGCTAGCACAGCCCTTGCCAAGGTGTTTTGTTTGAATACTTTTCCAGTTCCAGGGGTGGAGCCTGCAGTGGGTTTTACTTTTTTCCTTTATCTGAGTAGAACTTTCCAGCGACAACAACACTGGCCCTTGCACAGAGCCGGACACGCTTTGCCGGGGCCACCTGTCCCCCAGGGCCCAGTGGAGGGGAGCAGCCTGCTCAGAGGGCAGAGTCGTGCCTTCAGTTTTTCTCCATTCCAGGCAGCTTCTGCAAAGCAAAGGCTGACTGTAAAGAAGGCGGGGGGCAGGGGGAGATGTGTGTGGGGGGAACTTGTCCTAACAGCACGACTTCTGACTTCTCGGGAAACAGCCCTTTTGTTGTCTTGTTGGGGCAGTACTTTTATTGGCAAGAGCAAGAGTCCAGGATCAGGCGCATGGCTGGTGGGGAAGGTAGGCTGTTGGCTTGTCAGTTCTCCTCTCCCTCTTCCTCCCCCTCTACTCTCCTCTGCCTCCACCTCTTCCTCTTCTCCCTCCTCCTCCTCCTCCTCCTCCATGGGGCCTGGCAGGGCTGGGCTGTCATGACCAAGTGTCCCATCCGTCCTTTAAACACACGGGGCCCAAAGGGAAGCCACACCCTTCCATTTCAAACAGCACAGAGCCCAGAGCCCAGTCGCTGTCCTATAATCAGATTGCATCAGTCAATTTCATAACCAAGATATATGGCTTTAACTACGTAGCTTTCCTCCTTCTTCCATCACCTCCTACCTTCTCCTCTGCCTTCACATACACGGTCTGGTCCAGTAGCCCAAGAGGCAAACATTGCAGAACATCTTGGAAACATCTCGACTCCAGGAGAAATTCCTTTTGCTTATGCAGTGTTCTGGTGAGCAAAGTAAGCCTGGTAACAACATTGTATTCACGTGAGGAACTTTGGGTCCAACAAGAGGGGGGAACCCAGGAACTCCTCTCCAAGACAGTTTTCCCCAGGGAGAGACCTCAGTTTAATTCTTGAAACTCTGACTTGGCTGGTGTTATAGTCAGTAGAGTTTACCATTAACCCAGCTCCCTGAACAGGTTTGCCCCGAGCTAGCCTAGAGGTAGTTAGTGGTGACTACAAAATCCCCATGGAGCCTCCTGGGTCTGGGGACGCAAGGGAGTTGGCCCCTTATTGTTTTTCTCAAGAATAGACTGAAACTGGCCTGTACCCCAACTTGTATGTATAAATAAAAAATAAACCTTTAAAAAAAAAAAAAGAATAGACTGAAAATCTGCCTGGATGCTTCTAAGGCATTTACAGCTGCAGAAAGCAGCAGGCCTGCGTATGACTCTAAGTAATAAGTGCCTGGCCACTGCCGACCTCTAATTGCTGTGTGTTGAAGAGGTGGAAACTTAAACAAACGAAGTCTATTTGGAAGCGTTACTGAAGACGGAATGGCGGCGTCCAGGCCCGCGAGGCCAGTCCCGAAGCAGAAGCACGGGCCTCTTTGCACAGCAAAGCCCCCAAGCCCACCGACTTGGTGTGAGCGTGCGAGCATCTGCCTCCTTGACACTCCATCCTGAGGAGGCACGTGGGTTGCTCAGGAAAGCAGCGCCACTGAGCCCCTCTGTGTTGTCCACTCGGGGAGGGGAGGTCACTAGGAGGCCCGGGGCTGAGGCGCCCGGCCCTGGGGAGAGGACGTGGACGTGCAGATTTCCTCCTGCTAAGGGTCTCCTGTGATATTATCATGACCCTCCCCCTTTACAGACAAGGTCGCTAAGGCTGGGACAGACTCAGTTTCTCCCAATCACAGCAGCCACTAAGTAGTGGGGACAGACCTAGGGTTCAGGCTCCCTCTGACTCACGGTCCAGGGCTCTTTTGTCCCCCAGAGCAGGAGGGCTGCACACTGAGCTTGTCTGCAGCAGCTCTGGAACGAGTCGGGTGATTCCAGGGGCGAACCCCCAAGCAGCTGCCAACCATTACAGGCGTTAACTAATGACAGGGCTGCCTCCCTACCATTTACACTGCAAGGGGAGCGCACCCCGGAACAGCTGTTTCCCGGTTCCCCCGGGTTTCCTGGTCTAGAGGTCATTGGGGTCTGGCTGACACTTCTGAGTGCCCCGCACGGAGCAGTCTGCGTCTGTGCAAGGGGAAAGCTGGAGGTGCCATCCTCCCACTCACCGGCGAGGCCTGTCTGCAGAGGGTGTCTGCTCCTGGTCTCATTTGACCACCTGGATCATCTGAGCAACAACACATTTAATTGATTCCTTGAGGGTTCTTCGGTTTCCAGAGCCAATCTAGTCAACAAAATGTCAGCCCTCTCCATGGGACAGGACTTTCATTGGCTCACAGCTTAGCAGTAGTTGGCAGTGGACTGAGAATGCCAGAGAAATGGGAAACAGGATGGGGAAGAAGGGAGAGGGTCAGAAGGGGGATGCAGCCAGAGAGAGGAGGTGAGGGGCTCCAAGCCCCTCCCAGTGTTTTGCCAGAGAGAACTCCAGGCCAGCCACTCCCTGCTCCGCCCTCCCCAACCTCCTCAACCACCCACCAGAGAGACCACCCCCACCCGCAGGCCTAAGAGAGAGAGGACTGGACAACAAAGAGAAACACAGGAGTGATGCGGAGAAAAGGAAATAAACCAACCATAGGAGGCTCTTCAATCTTAATTCATTTTATTCTACAAAATGCTACTCAGTTGAAAGTGGAAAAACTAACCAAAAAAAAAAAAAAACCGCAAAGGAAAAAAAGTTTTAATATATTCTTTCTTCCATAGCAGCAAGCTTTTTCTAACGAGCTTTCTTTAGTGCAAATACTGTAGGCTTGAATTACAGTAAAATAACAAAACAACCACAATAAACACCACCAGAGATGCTTCAAGGCAGGGCCACTCCTCAATTTTCAGAACTGTACAAAGATTGTTGAGCTCAAGGCTCTGCCTGGGCAGGACTATTTGGGAGTCTTTCCAAAGGGACCATTTCACCAATATTGAAAAGGAAAAGAAAAAAGATGCTTCGTAAAGAAATGAAATTCCCCATCGAGCTATAGGAATCTTATATGACTTATTTGCCTCCAGGATCTCATAGCAGACTTCACTCCACAGCATTGACATATCTCAATACAAATGCACAAAGCTTAGGATTTTCCACTATATACCAAAATACTATATACATCTCCCACTGCAGAAAAGACACCCTGATACCTAGTCTTTATACAAAGGCGAATATTTTCTTCCTCGACATCAAGTAACCACAAACTAAAATAAATGGAATAAACTTTTAATCATACAGAGAAAATATATTTGGAGGAACAGGGCAGGATTTCTCCTTGGGCTCTGCAGCAATACAGACTTCTCGGTCACCACTGTCCCCAGAGGAATGATAAGCCATCTTTAAAATGAGAACCCTTTAGACAGTTTATACAGCATGTCACAAATCATTTTAGAGACCGAAAAAAAAAAGAGCATCATTCGCTGAAATTTTTAACAGAGAATATCAAGAAGAGGGAGAGAGGAACTGACTATTTTAATGCTATCTGTTTCTATTCAGGCTTGATACAACACAAAGATGTAAACATTTAAAATAAATAATAAAATAAATGTCAATTTCTTCTTCCCCGCCCGTCCCATTCCCCACCCCCCAAACTTTGACCCAGCTCCTCCTGAACAAGTCAGCATTGGAAAAGCAAAACCCTTTGTTGGTGTATGGCCCAAACACTAAAAGCACGAGGAGATGTCAAATTAGTGGTGGGATGACTGGGTTTCCTTTTTTTCAAAAGCTGCAGGAGGACATGGGCACAACTGGAAATGCACACGCGCGCACACACACATACACACACCTGTCAATAAATAGTGAGATGCTGGCTTTTAAGATGAATACCAAGAAGACTCAACAAGCAGAAAGTAGCAAGACCCCTTTACTTAAGTTTTAAAAAGAAAGTTACACACACCACGTATCCTATTGGTCCACAAATTCTATAAGGTCTCAGGTTACTCCTCCAACCACCTGTGGAGTGCAAAGGGGTGATGGGGGGAGAGATGGGAGGGTGCTTTAGAGTGGGTACTTTAGGGCATGGGTCTTTGAGAACAAACCTCAAGCTGAAGGCAATTCTGCCTCTGCTCTTTGAAGAAAGACCTTCTCACCCCTCAAGTGTTTTTGTTTATCCCTTAATTGGGGGCCTTTATAAGGGATGTCCTCATCCCTTAGTCTCATCCTAAAGAAGGGAAACATAAAAGTGCCTAACACAGTGCCTGGCACACAGTAGATGCTTATTCTTTTCTTTCTTAAAGGGGCTGCATCAGGGCAGGATTCAACCTGCAAGTTAAATGGTGAGATTCCAAGGAGCACTGTTGGTCCATCAGAGAAGGGGAAGAAAGTCCCAATGTTTATAGAATTGAGCCCACCCTTACACCTGGAGCCAAGTGAGAGCAGAGAGGAGACTCCTTTCCTGAAAGCCCGAGAAAAGGAAGCAGCAGCCTGATGGCTGTTGGCTTTGACAAGCTTGTGTGACCAGCCACAGTGGACACACCTGGCCTTTCACGCTGGCAGAACAATGCTTGCTTTCTAACACTTCCCCAGTCAGTTCTCAGCTTAGAGCTGACTCTGGCAATTTCCTAAGCTTCGCCTGGGATCTCTTTCCTGAGTCGGAAACTGTCTCCAGCCACCTGGTCAGGAAGAGGACAGTCCCCAGAGAGCCTGGCCAGGTGGCCAAGAAGACTTGGTGTTTCCCACTAGCCTGTCCAGGAGTGCCTGCCCTCTGCTGTCCCAGAGCTGCCTGCAGCCCAACTGGAGTCCACACCAGCTGCCTCTCGGCTGGGGACACAGGGAACACCCACTGCAGCTGGCCCTTAGCTGGAGCCAGGGAAGAGGTGGCGGCAGGCCTAGTGTCTGGTGATTCTGGAGGAAAGGATGTTTGAGTGAGTGGGAATAACAAGCCAGGGGGAAGGAACTGAAGAGCTGCTTCTGACTTTAGGGTCTTCTCCAAATGGCCCCTGGCTTGGGGGAAGCCAAGTCACAAAGCCAGAGAGGTCTGACTGGGAACACAGGCACCGAGAGCCCGTGACATCCCGCGTGGTGCTGGGCTTCTGCCTCTGCTGGCCCCCAAACCAACAGTTTGAAATCTCAACCGCAAGCAAATTGTCCTGGGAATATCCAGCCTGGCCCCAAGTCAGACTGGGACCTGCCTTGGGATTGGTGCTGTGCAAAGGGGCATAGAGAGACTTCTAGAAATAGAACACCAGAAAGCAGCTTCACTGAAGATACATGCACCAAGAAGCCCAGAGCTCCCAGTTGGCCACAAAACCACTTTAGATGATAAGCCTTCAGAGCTGAGTGCACCCCAGTTTTCTCTGCCTGTCTCCTGGTACTCCTGGCTGACTTCTGGTTCTTTCACTAATCGGAAGCCAGAAATCCAATTGCCCAATCTTATCAGGAAGGCAGCATCATAGGCAAGGAATGTGGGAAATAACGTTTTTTGAGTACTTTTGCATAAAATCCTTTTTCCCTCACTTCTCCTCTCTGTGGTCTGCCCTGGCACACATCACTTCCAGTCACAGTGGGTCGTGAATCTTAAGCGTCTCATGTCCCACTCCCTGTGTCCACGGCATGGTAAGCGGGGAGCGGACACTCCACAATGACCTGTGTGGGAGGCCATGAGGGGGAGGAGAGCAAATATGTCTAACTCTGAAATGAACCCCCCAGTTTTGATCAAAACAACACTGAGAGTTATCCAGGCTCTTACAGTGATCTCTAGAGCCAAATCACAAAGGTGGGTCGCCCTCGGGGTTCTAGCCCAGCAGAGGCCAATCCAGAAGAGCAAGGGAGCAGTGGCCTGGGGAGAAAAAAGGCCCAGAGGGGTGGAAGGACCGTGCTGAGCTAGAGTAGGCTAAGCTGTGCTCTTCCAGGAGGCCTGGAAGACCTCTTCCCTACCCCGTGGGAAGCAACACAGCTCATCTCTGATTTCAGCAGCCCCCAGGGATGGCACATGAGCCACAAGCCTCAGCGACAGCTCCGGGCCAGCTGTTCACAGCTGGCTGATGATGGACCCAGGGAGCAGGCTGGGTGAGGGGGTGGGGAGCATCAAAGAGAAAGCGCTTGATCCATCAGGTAGCAGGTGACCACAGAGGCCTGGCAGCAGCCAGGTGCCGGGGTGCCCGAAGCGAATCCACTCCAGCTGCCTGCTCCTCCCTCCCGTCTTTGCATCCACAGCAAAGGCGCCTTTGAGGCTTGGGGAGGGGCCACCTGGCAGCGATCTGGGGAGGGTCCAGGCCCAAGCTCATTAAATCTCCGTGGGTGGCGTCACCCTGACAGCCAGGATGGGAAAGGGCGGAGCCGCAGGGACGTGGAGTGATGTGTGGTTCCCAGGGAGGGACGCCTCCCGGGTCTGAAGAGAAGGGTCCAGGGGCAGAATGGCGAGGCAGTAATTACAGGAGACGTCCTCCTCGAGACACTGGGCGGAGGGGAGCTGGCTAGGACACCCATGTGGCTTTGTTGGCACTATTCCTGGCCTGGTAATTAGGCGTTTGGCATACCCAACCTGTGCCCCGGCTGTCTCACTCACACCCTGTCTTCTGGCCAGGCAGCTCCTCCAAGGGCCGTCTCCAAGGATGGGGAGGAAGGGTCCTCCGAGCCTCCCAGTGGTGGCGGCATCTCCTCGAGAGCTCAGAGAGCCCTGCAGCTGGTTCTGGAGATGATGGTGGCCCAGGGAGCACCAGGGAGGGAAGGTTCTGTATTGCACATTGACTATCCCTTTCCGTACAAGTCAGCCCTGGCAGAAAAGTCACCTGCTGCCCATCTCCAGAAATGAAGAGCTTTAATATTCAGACCACCCAGATGAAATGTCATGGCAAATTTGATAAAAACCAAGAGGAAGTGAAATTGACACTTGGGGGAGGAAGGGGCAAATAGAGGGAAGGTGAAACCAAAAGGCACTGAGCATGCTTGGCGGGGCGGGGAGGGACACCATCACTCCAGAGACACAGCGTAACACGGACAGGAGCGGTCCACGCCAGCTTCAGGCTCTTCAGAAGCCAGAGAGATGCCCCAGTCCGCTAAACCAAGTTCTCCAAGGCTTTTCAAGAAACAGGATTTGCTTTGCAAGATGAACGAGGGAAGAGCTCCCGGACTTCCAAGAGACCAGCCAAGCCCTCCAACTCCTGACCGCCAAGTCCCCCGGGTCTCCCCAGAGCCAGGTCCCCCTTTTGGCCTCACAGCCCTGGAGCTCTTGAAGGTGCTGGTCCCTGGGGAGGAGGCAGTGACGAGGACCCCCGGGAGCTGGGTTACAGAGCCAGCAGAGTCGGGGAGTTCAAGGAGTCTGAGGACTGGTCCCCACTGCTACTGCTTCTGCGGTGCGCCTTGGAGCAGGACTCCGAGGGCGACGCGGGCGACTCCTGTTCCAGGACGCTGGGGTAGGTGAAGACGAGGTTCGAGGTGCCCGGAGTGATGGCAGGTGTGGAGGTCACCACAATGGGGGTGTGCAGAGGCTCCTCCCCTCCGTAGAAGCCCCCAGCGATGTTGATGGGCTTGATGACAGAGCGCTGGGCCTTGTCCAGCCCCGCTGATGAAGACGAGGGGCTGTCCTCTTCGGGGGGCTCCTGTTTCACCACCACAGCACCCACTCCACCACCCCCACTGCGCAGGGGTTGCAGCCCCGGAGCCGGGGGCGAGCGGCGCTCCTCCGGGCTGATCTTGCACACCGGCCCGTGGGCCACCAGCATAAACTCCAGCTTCTCCTTCTCCTTCTGCAGCTCTGCAATCTCCTTCTGCAAGCCTGACTTCTCCTCCTCGAGCTCCTCCGTCTCCTGCGGGGAAAAGAGAGGTACATAAGGGACAGCAACCTGCCAGGGACCTGCTCGGTGCAGGGATTGGGGGGCAGTTCAAATCCAGGAGAGAAAGGGCAAACCAGGAATGTCCTCAGACAAGCGAGGGGGAAGGTGGTCAGTGCACACACCTGGCCACAGATCACACCGTTCTGAGTCCCCGGGAAGCTCCAGATTGAGAAGGGGGGAAACCAGCACGCAGGAAGGCTGACAGCACAGACTTGCTGCCTGAGCGAGCGCTCACTTCGCAGCAGGCATGTGGTAAAGGTTTCATAGAATTATCTCATTCAATCCTCCAGCAGCTTTTTGAAGCAGATATTATCATGAACTCATTTTGCAGAAAAGGAAACGGGTTCAGAGAGGCTCAGTCATTTGCACAAAGTCACAGAGCAAGAGTGAGGTAGCCCAGGTCTGACCGCAGAATCCATAATTCCAGAGTCCATCCTCGTACTCTGGGCCACCCTGAGGCGGGGTGTGGGTGGGAGAGAAGGGAGCCCACAGACCATCCCTCTCCTCCCACCCGTTCAATCCCACTTGGCCCACCCGTGGACACGCACGCACTCAACTCTGAACTACAGCAGTGGAAACTCCTGGGCACGCACAGCCCAGCACAGGGGCTGCTTGCAGTAAATGATCATTGATCCCCGGGGGGTCATCTCAGCCCTTCTTCCCCTTCACGCTCTAATTCCTAAAGCGTGTGGTTCAGGGTCCCCAGACCCCCGAGCATGTTCCTCCCGGCTCCTGAGGCTCCTGAGGACGCCGGCAGCCGGAGCCCCTGACGTGAGCACGTGAGGACGGCAGGGCCGCACTGCTGGGACTCAGCCTCCTTTATGTGAAGCCAAAGCAGCAGCAGAGGCCACACAGGGAGCACTTAGGGAAGATGAAGGGGAAGTGTCGCTGGCCACCTCTCCTCTCTCCCTCTCCCTCAGAGATTCCTCTTCAGGAAGGAGATGATCCAGGATCCGGGCCAGAGCGTCACTGAGCACAGTACAGAACATTCTGGAGTGAAAAAAAGTTTCCATCTGTCTCAAGGGTCTGATGCACATCATGAGCCTCTGAGAGGCTTCCTGTGGGGGATGTGGCTCAGGGGCCTGGGCGGCTGGGCCGGGGTGGGGAGGCGGGGGAGGGTGTAAGGCTCCTGAGGAGGAAGGTGGAGGGACCTAGAGGGCAGGGCTATTCTGTGGCCTGAGGTTAGCAGTGAGGAGGCTCTCCTGGGGGGAATCTCCTGGCAGAGGTGACACTGAGCACTCCCCCACTAGCACCTCCCTTAGTGTCATTACAGCATCTTGAATTCATGCCATTTACTATCAATACCCAAGAGCAAGGGCTCCAGGGCAGACAAAGGGAGCTGAGGCCAGCATATGGTGACCGGAGCAAGGGGCGGTGCAAGGTAAGTGGTGACTTCCAAAGCCCCATCCTGGCTGGACTTCGTGAGAACCACTGATAGTCTCCTTCATTTCCTCACTCTGAAAACACTCTACCCAGGAGACTCAAGCCAGGCTCCGGGCCTCCTCCACAGGGCGCAAGGTCCTCCCTAAGGGCCCTGGAGGGAGTTACGTGACATAGGTCAAGTCAAGCTTTCGAGAGTGTAGGGTGAGGCTGGGCCACGGCCCCAAGGTGTGGGAGAGTGACTCACGCGGGCAGACTGAGGCACCAAGGCCACAGCTTTGGGCTCATAGCAGAGACAGGGAGCCCTCCTGTCTATGAAGGATGTAACAGAGCCCCAAGATAACACAATTCAGTAGGCACATGACCCATTTCCACCAGCGCGCAGACAGCATCAAGACCTCTACAGAGATGAAGGAGTGAGCACGTCTCCTCTGCACAAACTATTGCTTAAGCCAGGCAGGGCCATCCTTGCTGGAGGGAGACATGGGGGCGGCTGGAAGCTTAGCAGGGGCAGGTCTGGGCCTGTCCTGGGTCCTGGAGCCTCTGTCACCCCTCACCCAGGAGCGGGGGTGCTCAGGCACCGAGTGCCAGCCCAGGGAGGTCGTCGCGTCCTCTCTCTGGATCCAGGCTGGGGCCAAAGTTTGACTCGGTCCCTCCCCCTCTGTTTCTGTCACGATGCTAGCCCAAACCGTTTCTGTCTTATTAATGCATGTGTAGGCCACTAGCGGGCCAGGAGAGCAGAGGGAGGGCCAGAAGCCCTAGGGCCCTTGCCCTGGCCCACCCAGAAGTGCTCCCACCCCACGCAGCGCTCCTCACCGCCTGCAGCTTCTCTGTCAGCTCCCGGCGCCGGTTCCGGCACTTGGCTGCAGCCAGCTTGTTCCTCTCCCTCCGGATTCGACGCTTCTCCTCCTCTTCAGGAGACAGCTAGAAGCCAAGGTTGAAGATCACGATTAGGTGGGAATAAGTACTTGCCCAGCTTTTTTTTTGTTTTTTTCCCAAGTGCATTTGAAGTAGGGCGAGGAGCCCTTCATTCAAGACTCAGGAAGGGGAGACAGGAAGGCAGGAGCGTGGCCAGGTTCCACAGTCCCAGCACACCTCGCTCAGCCTGGGGGGGGTGCTCAGCGCTCAACCCGCCCTGGAAGGGGTGTCCCACGTTTGAAGGGGCACTGTGGGTCAGGGACTCACTAGCATCAGGCACGATGGCCACCCGTGTCACGTCAGCCAGATTCAGGGCCACGGCCAGAGAAATGGAGTGGGACGAAGCTTCCCCCAGGGAAATCTGGGGCCAGCGGGCCTGGCCCCACCCACTGAGGCAGCGTCTTCCAGACCTGGCTAATTACTTCTCCCCCGCACACTGCCTGCTCTGCAAGCCTCATTATCCCCATTTGGGTAGGTGGGTGGGCTCAGAGGAAGAACCACTCAAGGGGGTGTCCTAGTGCCAGAGGGAGACCCAAGGAAGCAAGCCACTCCACTCCCGACATCCTCTGCTAGCCCTTGAGCACCAGCTGCTCACAGTTCAGGCCCACAGACTCCCCCCCAGCCCCCCGAATGCCTGGCATAGTGCTAGGCTGGAAGCAAGCGGAGGAGCAGCCCCCAGGCACATCGAATCCTGCTGCCCACCACTCACACTCACTCAACAAACAGACACCTCCTCTGTGCCGGACAACTTTCCGGGTGTTCCCGATTGGGCAAGAATCCAACAAAGCTGCCCCGGCCCCCCCGCAGCATTCACCACCTAGGTCCTTTCAGCGGGGTGTCCAGGGCCTGTGGCTCATGCCCAAGGCAGGGACACAGCACCTCTGATGCTGTTCACATAGGGCCCCTCCAACGCCCCTCACAGGCAGAGGAGGCGCAGGGAGATGCTTATGGGTCCAGTCAGAAAGCAATTCAAAAGGAAACGAGTAGGTGATGGCACACCTACTAAGTGCCCAGGCTTAGAAAGTGTTAAGTGCTCAGGCTAAGTGTTGGGGCTCAGAAGAGTCCTGGGGAAACTGGTCCCAGGTCCTGTGCTCAAGGGACACATGAGAGCAAGTCCAAGCTCCTTTGGGGCTTGGACACAGAGTAGGGCCAGCCACTCCCCTGGCTGGGCCACAAGTCAGAATCCACAGGGCACAGCATCAGAAAGGACAACACCAAGTGCGTCCACACTAGGTGACACAGCGGCCCTAATACGCCAAGGCCCTGCGTCTACGTCTCCAAACACCGCATGAAAACGTGCCCGCCGCTCTGCAGGCTGGAGGCCTGGCCAAGGCATCAGGCCACTAGGGCACAGAGAAGCTCCTCGCGTCTTCTCGACTTTCAAGTTCTCCTGCGAGAGTTACGGTGTAGGCCCATTGGGAGGTGGCAGGCCTGGCAGGCTGGGGGCAGCCTAGTGCCTCGGCTTCCCACCTCCCAGGGCTTTGGCCGTGCTAAGCTCCTGCAGGTTTGGCTCTGCTTTGGGGACCTCCCCCTCCTCCTCCACTGTCCCCTTCTCCCTGGGACAAAGAACCAGCCCAGCCTCCCACTACACCAACTTCTCTCTCACTGTGTCTCACCCCTGTAGGTGGGGCGACAGCTGGTAACATCTCCCCACTGTTCTTCAGGCCCCTCCAGAAGGCTCTGGGCTTGGAGTCGCACATGTGAGTCCTGGCTCCCCTTCCCTCCTTAAGCCCCACACCCAGTCTCAGGCTCTGAAATCCTGTCTCCCCAGGACAGCCAGAGACACCTCCCACCCCATCCTCTCTTATAAGAGGCATCTAGAGCCAACACAGATAAGGTACTTCTATGTAGCCCTGGAAATAAGCAAACCTTCTAAGTCTTCCAAGTCTCCGATTTCCCCTTTGTAAATCAGAGCCAACAGGAAGCGCCTTCCGCAAAGTCTCTGCCCATCATCAAGTACTCGCTAACCTGGAAAGTGTCGCAGAGAGGAAGGCGCAATGCAGGTCTCCTCTCTGATGCTTTTTCTGAGTCCTGAATGATCCAAATGGCCTGGAGACCCAGCTCCACACACCCAGGGGCCCTACTCTGTGTGGGGCTGCACTGCCCAGCGGAGGCCCTGGACATGGGCTGCTGCTAACCCTGTGTCAACCTGGGCCCAACAGCGTCCCAGGGAGCCCGACAGCCCTGCCTTGAAAGGGCTGTGAGAGCTCCTCTTAGGTCCAGCGAGCCCCCCTCACAGATAAGAGGCAGGAATGTCAGAGAGATAGTTTGGGTCCACTTTGGCCTCCCTTCCCCTTTGGCTGCTTCTGGACAACCTGTGGCCTCCCAGCTGGTCTACAAGTCTCTTTTCTACCAGCTCGGGTGCGGGAGCTGTGGGCATAGAGCGTTCAGGGACAGGGATTTAATCATGGCTGGGTATGTCGTGTGTCCCAGCGCCCAGGCCCAAGCCATACCCCCTCCCTTTCCTATTCTTCAGTCACTGCCTCTAACCTCTGAAGAGCCTCTGGCAGGTTCAGGAGGGCAGTGAGACACCAGGCTGGCTCCTGGGATCAGGCTTTTCCCTGGGGGGATGGTGAGAGTAAGTTTCAGAGAAAAGACCCAGGGTTAGAACATAGAGCCCAGGGTGTAAGATGCTGGCACCCAGACTTCCTCCAAGCTGGCGGACACTTGTCTAAATTCCCAGCTGACCTGGGGTAAAATGCTCCTGGTTCTCTCCCTCCCTCTCAAAAAAGGAAGGAAATTCTCCAGACAGATTGTCTTAGGGCACGCCTCTGTGGGGTTGTGGTGGGAAAATCACAGGGCTGAAGGTCAAAGGAGGTGGATTCCAGTCCTGGCCCTGCTCCTGATTCACTGTGTGACCCAGGACAGCGCCCTTTTGCTTGCTGGGCCTCAGTTTCCTCATCTGTAAAATGGGTGCGGAGGGAAAATCTGAAAAGCTTGTCTCTAGAGTCTCTTCCGGATATAAACTTCTCAATTCGCGGTGAGGTAGGCCCAGAACAGAATGAAAAGTGTTCCCCACAGCTTGTGGTATTGTCCTGTTAGCCCCAAAGAGGTCCCTCAATGCCTGCCTCCCACACAGGGGTCACTCCCACGGGAGAGTCCTGCCACTGGTGACTATAAAGCTTGGCCGGCCGGGCTCCCTGACAAAGCATCTTTATAAAGAGCATTTGAACCCGCCACAGCAGTATTTACAAGCACAGCTTTGGAAGGCAACCGTGAGGGGACAGTGGCCCTGTACCCCAGCAGCAGGAGCCTCAACAGCAGCGGAGGGCGGAATCTATCAATTCCTGCTGTTCCACACACCTCCGCATGTTCTCAAACTCGTTTCTGCTGCCATAGAAAGAACAAACCAACATGTGGGGGCTACAAGGCCCAGCTTGGTCCTCAGGGAAACGGGCTCCTGCAAAAGCTGCCAGGCCCAAGAGCAGTGATTCTGGTCATTCCAAGCATCCTGGGGACTACCTACTGGGTCATGATTATCCAATGGGGGATATGCTCGAAGGGTCCTTGTATTGCAACAGGGTGGACCTGGGGCTCCCAAAGAGGAGGTGGGAGTGGGGAGGGCTTCTAATACTGTAAACTAGAGAGTTCTCTGGGTTCATACTTCATTTGGAAAACTGTTAAGGCACTTCGCCCCTGAACTCCCGAGGGCACAGCATTGCTGAGTGCTGCGCGGGGAGTCCAGGGAGCTGGGTTCCGGTTCAGATTTTCACTCCCTCTTGGAATGGCTCCAGGCAGGTGTGTCTGGGCCTTGGTGGTGTCTCCTGTGAAGGGGACACATGGGGCTCTTGGAAGACCCATTCCCTGCTCTCTGGAATTATGCACAGTTGTGACTTCTCTCCTGGAATTGGGGTTCATGGCTTCCCTGGCTCACTGTTGATGCAGTCAAGGGGCTTTCTGACTATGGGATTGAAGCTGCCTCGAAAGCAGCCCTTTCTGATGTCCCTCCCTGGCCAGACTGACACCTTCTCAAAGCTGAGCCCCTTGAGGATAAAAGGCTGGGGTCTGACTGCCTGTCTTTAGCCTGGGCAGAGGCCGAGAGCAACTGCACTTCCGAATGTGCATTCCGGCACTTGCCAGGGGCTTCTGCAGAGCCGGAGGCCTGGGACACCAGGAGCAATGAGATGCTGGGGGCCGTGCCAGCCTGGCCTGGGCCTTTTTTGGTCTGCGGGGAGTCTCACCTGCACCAGAGGCTGGGAGACAGGTCAGAGCTAATCCCCGGGAGCTCACGGCCAGAGAGTCCTGTGGCCCATCCCTGGGGTCAGAGAAGCACCCTGGAGCAGGCAGGTCCTAACAGAGCTCCCCAAGTGTTACAACATGCTTTCCCATCCACTTGCTTGAGTGGTAACGAGTCCTGACTGCCCCCCTTCAGGTCTGTCCTCCCCATTTTACAGCCGAGGAAACAGACTCAAGGACTCAAAGGGACATGCGCAAGATGACACGGCCAGGCTGACCCTCAGGTCTCCTCTCTGCCTCCAACGATGGGCATGTGTCCCCAGCCCCCAAGTGTGCACCCCTTCCCAGTATCCAAGAACACTGGCCTGCTCCCTCCCAGGCCACACAAGCCCACCCGTGTCACCAGGCCCCGAGAGCCGCGCACGTGGCTCCGGCTGCCGGGCTGAGCCGCACGAACCTGCTCATCTCTCCTCCTGCGGCCCACGGTGGTGCCGATGGTCTTGATCACGCCGGGTCTTGCGAGGGTCATGTGCCCAGGGACAGTCCCCAGGCCCGGCAGCGGGCTGTAGGGGTGCGAGCGGGGGTACGGGTTGGACATGGAGGTGATCACTGTGGGCTGCACCATCCACTGCAGGTCCTGGCTGGTTGTGATGGCGTTGATGGTGGGAATGAAGGCGCTGCCCGAGCCAGGCATATCTACCCGGAATTTCTGCAATGAGTGAAAAATGAGATTGAGCCAATGAATACTGAGAAGAATGAGCGAAGCAGAGCCAAGAGGCACGAACCGAGAGGCACAAAGCAGGGTCAGTGCTTGGGGGGCAGGGGCAGGACCCCAGGGGAGCTCTTCTGGTATAAGTTCCGGGCAAGCCCTGTACATTCAAGAATCAGAGGGGTCAGACCTCTTCCCGGGGCCTCTTATCAAAGAATCCATTCCCTGACAGGGGTCCCGGGAACTCGACACCCAGGTAGCCCAGGAGGTTGCAGTCACACCCCAAATGACTCCTCAGACAAGTGGTGCTCCCCATCCACTCACACTCAGGTCAGCCACGTTGGCAGGAAGGCAGCCTCCCACCTGGGCCTCCCCAGCCTCTTTTCACTTGCCAGTCCTTCCCCAGGGAGGACTCCTGGCAAACCTCCCCTCCTGGAGGAGATTTGCACACCCACGACCTTGGAGCAACAGATGACCAGGAAGCCAACCGTGCCTGCTTTTTACTTTCCAAACTAGCTCGGGATGGGGGTGGGGCCATAGCAGGGTGAGACCAAGTCCATGAAAAGGTGTCCGGCAGCTTAACCTTGCTGTCCGTGGCCCTCCTCCTGGCCCTTCACCCGCACCTTGCTGGGGACAGAGATGGTGTCTCTCCATCTGTCCACACGTCTGTGTTGGCAGATGTGTCACAAGGGAACATGGGCGGTGCTAGCTCAGTCTGCTCCTGCCTCTTCACTTGTGTCCAGACCCTGCTGGTGAGCTCTCTGGAGCACGCCACCATTCTATTTAAAATGTAAGATGGGGCCTCCCTGGTGGTACAGCAGTTAAGCGCTGCGCTGTGGAGCTGTCGGCAGAGGCAACGCGAGTTCGACGCCCAGCCAGGGAGATTCCCACATGGCGCAGCAGACCTCTCCTGCCTCGCCTGCTGCTCCCCTCAGCAGTGTATTCCTTCCATCCATCTGCCTGTCCTGCTCCCCACTCTGTCTCTGGTGAACCCTCTTGCCGCCCCACACCTCTGGCCTGTACCCCAGCTTGTCTGCATAAATAAATAAAAATCTTTTTTAAAAAATAAAATGTAAGATGATGACGGAGCACAAAAGCTAAAATGAGCCAAGCCTCAGCAGGTGGCTTGGTCTTTCTTCAGGGCAATTACCACCAAGAGAGAGGAAGAAGGAGAAGGTAAGATTTGGGGGACTGTTCCAGATTTTCAGGGGAAAGTGCTCCCCTAAAGGGAGCCAGATGGTGCCTCAAACTCAGATGATTTCACAAGAAAGTGCTGCAAACCCTTTCTTCCCTAACCTGTTGAGTGAAATGACAACAACAATCATAGCTGACACTGACGGGACACTTACTAAATGACAGGACCATGTTTTACCTAGATTATCTCATTAAGTCTCCCTGTGAGGTAAGAACTACCATTATCTCCCTTTTGAAGGCAGACATTTAGGCTTAGAGAGATTAAGTAACTTCTCCAAGGCTGCATGGCTAATAAGCGGTGGGGCCTGACGCAGACCCATTCGGCCGACGGAGAGGCCGGCTCTCCAACACGGCTCTGTGCAAGCGTCCTGCGATCGCCCCTGCTTCCCTGAAATCCAGCCAGGTGCTGTGATCCACCTAGTTTGCCCTTGGAGGTTCAGGTCACCCTCATCAAGGGTGCCTAGAGAAATCTCCTCTCATTGGGGAGACCATAAGTCTGCCCAAATGAAATCCCACCTCACTAGCACAGATGCTCTTGTACCCTGTTCTGGAGCAACAGCAAGGCCAACCAGGATTAGAAGTATTGGCAACTGGCAGCGGCAGCTGCCACCACCAGCCTTTGCCCCTGGTGACATGTGGGTTCCTGCTGGACTAAGAAGTGAAGATTAGAGGACCTCACTGAGGCTGCGGGAGCTGGGAGCTGCTTTCGTCTCCCACTCCGCTGCCAGCTGCCTGACCCCAGTCCAGATGTGAGAAAGCAGCCTCCTCACCTCCCAGACTGCCCTGGGGCCCCAGGCCAAAGGCAGTCACCGAAAAGAGATGCTCAGTGCCATGGATTCTGGGGATCCAGAAGGAGCAATACCCCATGCAAAGGACTCTGAGGTTCAGAAAGAGAAATACCCTGTGCCATGGATTCTGGGGATCCAGAAGGAGCGCTTCTCCATTCAGTGGACTCTAAGCTGTACCACTAATGCAGACACCTCCGCTTTCTATCAGAGCTGACTATAAAGCAGCAGGTGTGTATGGGGGTGTGCATGTGAAGGAGTAAGCGTGCAGGAACAGGAAGGATCCAGTGGAAAATTATCTTCAGGGAGAAGAAACAGACAAGCAGGGCTGGGAATTGAGGCCGCCCAGCACGGAGCATATGTGGGAGTGGCCGAGTGCAGAGCACTGAGGCCCAAAGGTCCAGGCTTCCCTTGGGCTGCTGGGTTGTGGGAGTGGGGCCGGGGCACCAGCACTGCCTTGGAATCAGGCCTAGTCGAGGCCTGGCTCAGCGCTTGGAAACTCACCGAGGTCTCAGTTTCCCCGTCTGTAAGAGGGAACACAGACAGCAAACTCCCTGCGTTGTCATGAGGATTAAATAAGTAGCTACTTGTAATCATAGGCTATAAAAGCATGCCCATGGTTCGCAGACCTGGCTGCACATTTGAATATTCAGAGGAGCTTTTTAAAACAACAGTGTTGGATGGAGCCTCACCATTAGGGTTCTAAAATAATTAGTTTGGAGTAGGGTTCTGATAAGGGATTTTAAAAAACTGCCTAAGGAGATTGTAATGTGCAGCAGGAGTTGAGAAACACCGCCCAAGACAAACGGAGGTGGCACAGTCACCACCGCTGCGGCCACCAGCGTTATTACTGCAAGGTCTGTGGACTCTGCCCAGGACGGCGCCAGGGAGAGTTAGCAGCTCCCCACTCCCGGGAAGCCCCCAACATTTTTATTCTATTTCTCTTCCCAAGTCAGCTTCTGGGGTTGAAGGGCACTCAGCACCCCCTGTGATGGCTTAATGTGACTGTGCGTCTCTGAGAGGCAACCCGTCATCTTCCCTCTTTGGAAAGCACCCAAGAAATTCACTCTTCGTTCCAACAAACAAAAGAGCTCCTGTTTAGGCTTGGGAAGCAAGCAAGCAAGCCCAGCCCAGCTTGGGGACTGAGACCCCTGAGGAGTCAGGGCAGGCCCAGCCCCTCACAGGCCAGGGGCTTACTTGCTCTGCAAAGCCAGGTCTACAGAAAGGGCTCCCCGCCACCAGCCAGATTCCTTGAGGCAATGGCTTGGTCTAGACAAAACAAGACAGCAATAAAAACAAGGCAGTAGGTAATGACCGCCTCTAAATGCACGTAGAGAGGTAAAGCCATCTGGTTAACACTTGGCTCTGAACTGGAGGAAAACAATGTCCCATCCCCAGAGGGGCTGGAGCTCTGATAAAGGAGGCTTTTGTCTCTAAGAGGAGACACACAAAAGTTTCAACGAGATCTGGCAGAAGCAACTCCAAAGGTATCATTCAGAAAGTGACCCTGGAGTAGGAGTCTGGAGCCCCAGCAGTTGGTTTGGCATTCTTCCACACCCACAGCCCCCAGAATCAGTCAGATGTCATACTGGGGATACATCATGATTCTCTGTGAGCTGGTTACCATGGAACAGAAACCAAGATAGGGGTGCCCAGCTGTGGCCATGAGGGTAGATTGGTCCCTGTGCAGCATGAGGTGTGTGCTGAGGGGAGAAGGAGGAGGTAAGCCAGGTCTCACTGGGCCCCTTCTCCCCCAGTTCTGCAGCCTCTCCTCTAGGGAGCTCCCCCTCTAAGGACCAGCCTGCAGATGCAGGGTGTTGGCGGCACTCGACCTGGCAAAGACTCCGAGTGCTTTATTTAACTGTGTCATCCTGTCTGGGTGGGCAAGAATGCCTCTGAGGGGACACACTGGCCCCCACTAGATTCCAAGAGTTGACTTTGGCAAACGTATGCTTTAAAAGACCAGAGAGTAAATACTGTAGGTTCTGTGGGCCCTACAGTCTGTCTGGCGCAACTGCTCAACTCTGCCACTGAGCACGAAGGAGTCACAGACAGTATGTAAACAAATGGGCGTGCCTGGGCCCATTAAACTTGGTTTACAGAAAGGCCTGGGTCTGGCGCCCCCTGTCCTAGAGCAGCATTCTTGTCTCCAGTGCTCAGGCTGGGGTGAAAAGTAAATAAAGAGGAAATGAGAAAGCAAAAAGCCAGAAGTGGGGTGCTCCTCTGACCCAGGAAATCAAGGGATGAGCTCGAACTCATCCGCTTGGATCTCTAGAAGCCAAGGCTGAAACCCTCACATGCCTTGCTGTGGATCTCTGGGCATCAGGCTCTCCTTTGCCCTGCTGCACCCTGAATGTTAGGGTGCCATGGGTCTGGGCAGTAAGTGTGCCCTCCTCCCACTGTCCGTAAGAAAGGCACCCAGAGCCAGGGCTTCTTGGGCCACACAACTTTATCAGGTCAGAGAGGTCCCAGAGGCCTAGCAGTTCCCCATTTGGGAAAATGACCTTTGTGAACTCTACAGCAAGAACTTGGCTTCACAAATGGGCACCATAACCATGACCTTTGGCGGAAGGGTTTCAGGAGTAGGGCTTGGGTTCCCATTTCCTGCAGCTGTAGATGGGCAGGGCTATCCCAGAGACTCTTGAGCAGGTGAGGTAAAGTCAGCCTGGGGTTCCTGGCCCATCTCTCGGCCAGGCGTTTCTCCATCAGACTGGTTCTCAACTGGGCCGCCAAGCACTCAAGCCAGGAACCCCATGAACACCTGTGACCTGTTCTGTTGTCTGGGAGGAGCCTAGGTTCTTTCTCTCAAGAAATGTTTTTGTTGTTGTTTTAAGATTTCCAACACGGAAAAGGAAAATTCCAGCATCTCAGAAAGCTAACTCAGGGGAAGTGGTGAGCATTGAGCAAACGGTGCCTCCAGCTTCCCAGAATGCCCCTGCTGTGGTCCACTTGGACTCGTGTCCTCATTTTTATTGAACTTGGGGTGTTCTCCAAAGCCTCTATAGGAATTAAAACCAGTCTTCACAGATTCTGCCCAGGACATCACTTTGACCTGTGACCTTTCATTCCTATCACAATGGAAACAGTTGCTAGTAACTCATGATTTCTCCCCAAACTGTGTGGTACACAAACACATCTCAGGTGCCTTGCACTCTGCAGCTGCTTCTCTTTCCCAGGTTCACTGAAAGAATCGTGCTACCCTCCTTCACCCAACTGCCAGGTGAGGAAGAGTAGAGAAGAAAAGGTAAAGAAAAGTATAAGGAGTTTTAGTGGTTATAAGGTTATAACTTGTAAGATTATAAGTTTTAGTGGTTATAAGGAGTTTCTCAGAGGTGCCCCAGTTTCCTTCATTGCCAGAAACTCCACACCAGAGCCCAGAGGAGCTCATCCATTATTCTGTGGACCTCTTTTGTGACCCCAGCAATCCTCAGGCCCCTCTGCACTCAAGGGGAAGGACTTGACGTCTCATCTTCCTACACCACAGCAGGGGGCGTGGCCAAGGCCGTGTCACGTGACGGGGCTGAGCAACAGCTCCAGCAAGAGCATTCTTACATCTTCCCCTCCCGCCCAGTGAGTGGAAGAGGGATACAGTTACCAAGTCGGGTTTGGAACAGATATATTTGCCTAGCTCAGTGCAGCTGCTGTCATTTTGAAACGTTGGGGCCACCCAAAGATCCCACATTCAACATGGATGAGACAAGTCCACAAAGTAAAAATGCTGGTTTTTTTTTTCTCTTTCAACAAATAGACCAGAAAATCAGCTTCCTGAATTCTCAAAACCAGTATCTTTATTCCTGTTTAGCAGAAGAAAAACACATGAGGTACAGATGGCAAAGGTGCCTGTTTTCGTGTGCCTCTGCTGCTCGCCCAGACTCCTGAGGAGACCAGCAGGGCTCCGCGCACTGGGTCTTGGACCAGCCTGACCACCCGAGACTCTATGTCAGACTTGGTTTCTTCCAAGTTAGCTCTTTTGATCATTTCCCAGTAACAAATTCACCATCAAAAGACAAAGGTTAGCAGAAGGATTTTCCAAAGAGTTTGCTGAAGGCAATTCCATAAGAAGGGCGTTGTAAAACCTCTCTGAGTCTGATTAATAGCCACCACACTCAAATAAGTATTTAGTCTCCTCAAGGAACAATTATGAAGGGAACAACAGTGATTTGGACATGTAAGCTCTGGTATGTTTGTATTAAGGTAGGAAAAAGGAAGCACCTCCAAACTTGACACTCCCCTTGAATAAGGCAGGCAGAAATAAAGGAATGGAAGTGTACCCAGGGGTTTAGGTAGGAAAATTCAATTGCTCCTCAGACAATATATGACTGTTTTACCCCATTCACTTTGATGAAAAAGTGATGCTCACTTCCACCATCAAGGCTCAGCAGAACAGACATAACATTTTGTTTGCTCCTAATCCACAACGTCTGCAGGGGAAATACAATAAAATAGAAAGCATCAGACCCTTAATACACACCTCCCAGCTTCTCACCAATTCTGAAGAACATCTCCCCAAACAATTCCCAGCGTCCTCATACAGATCCATCAGGAAAACAAGGCTTAGGAATCTGAAGACATTGTGCTGGCACCCTGATGAACAGACAGACATGGAAATAGGGAAAGAAAAAAGCACTCCTTTTTCAACCAAGCTTTATTTAAAACAAGACTTAATAAAAAAGAAATTGCATTTCAAACTCAAGCAGTTCCCAGTTAACCACTGTTAAATATATGGTATTTTATTGGTCCTGAATAAAAGAGAAAAAAATCCGAAGAATTCCAAAAACTAACCAAGTTAATGACACTCTCTGGGGCTGGAAAAATACATTCCCCAGATAATTCTAAGGATGTCCCGTAGGGGGCACTAGAGATTGGGGCTGACTTGGGAATCACAGTCATTTCTGGTAAAAGTTCTTTGATGTGAGGAATGTCCCAGACTGGTACAGTTGGCAGAAGTTCACCCTGGGGAATTTTGTGTGTGTGTGTGTGTGTGTGTGTGTGTGTGTGTGTGTGTGTGTCTGTGTGTGTGTGTGTCTTGGGAAAGGGTGGCTGCAGAAGAAGAGAGCTAGGCTGGTATTCCGTGATTCCAGAAAGAAACTGTCCCCTTGATTTATTTTCTTAAGTTATCTGAGGAATAGACAAATGGCAGCCTTGGAAAAGTTCTGGGTCTTGTTTTTGTTTTGTTTTTTCATTAAAAGGGGGCCCAGCTGATGAAAACAAGTTATGAAATGACCTATGTTTGTGTAACTGGCTGGATTGCGTAATACTCAGCTCTGAAACCGTAAGAGCTGGGCAGCCAGGCAGGGCATATATCTGGGAGGTGTTTTCCTAGGAAAGTTAGGAGCGAGAAAACAACAATAACAACAAAAAGAAAAGGCCAGGAGGGGGGAGGTATGTGCAACTATTTCTGACAAAACAAAATCGCCAATGACCAATCTTTGAGATTAAAACTGTAACTGGAACAGGAAATATTTTTCATGCTTCAAGTTCCTGCCATATACAAGAACCGCCGAAGTTTTAACAAAGAGCTGGCTGCCCCCACCTCCCAGTCACTGGAACTTATGGCCATGTGTTAAGGTCAAGCTTTATGAGGCTAGAGAGGAAAGTTGTGGGTCAAATAAATAGCAACAAAGTTATCAGGAACATTAGACCTCACAAACAAAGAGATCAGGAAAAAAAATAATACTCATTTGCCAGAGGAAAACCAGAGAGGACCTCTTAGGGGGTTGGTTCGCTGAGATGCCAGAGAGGAGCAAGGCCCTTGCTAACTCTAAAGGAAGCTAAGAGAAATAAAGTGATTACAGGTTTTTATCTGCTATGTAATAAAGTTACCTTGAGCCTGGATCCAATAGGGTGGGGTCATAGCACAGACTTGTAAAGTAACAAAAGCCTCTCAAGCCAGCTCTGAGGCCCACAGAATAGCTCTGCCCAAGTTGGAGGGATGATGGAAAAACCCTCGCCCCTCCTCCTAGCACCCTCTCCCCCAAGAGCAGACAGGCTGGAGAGTGAGTCCAAAGTGGCATTACCTTGCCAATGCCTCTGGTTTGCAAGGCGCTTCGCTTGAGCTGCCGGGCTGAACCGGCAGGCGTATATTCGAGAACCCCGTGCACTAGTTATTACTAATTGCAAAATCCTCATGTGTTACAGCATGCTTGGAATTAGCCAACAGCTGCTTTTTGCTTCGGTAATGAGGCCCCATTACACCCTGCTGGACTGAGTTCTCTTCCTTCTTCCTAGCACTGGTTTCCTGTCTGATTTTCTTCCAAAACAGGGAATTGCCTCCGCTCACATCCTGGGCTCAAAGCCCTAGTGACACAGATTATTCAATCGGGGCACTGGTGTCCGGTGTGGCTTCCCATCCAGGGTCTGAGCAAAGCCAGACAGCGAGATTGTAATATGTCAGTGATGACTGCCTCAGAAACGACAGTGAGGGGGACAGGCCTGAAACCAAAAGACACCTTCCCTCCTCTTGGGAGGCAGAGAGAGGCATTTTGGCTTTTGTTGACTTGGAGAGTGAGGGAAAGGGTATTGAGGACACCGACCCATCACCTAATGATGCTTGTATTCAATTCAGACAAGCTATGGGACTGGAAGCAAGCAAAATCAATCACTTTTAGGCTACGATTTAAAGTCTATCCCCTTGGTGCTCGTTACTAAGGGTGCACTGACAGTGCCTCATTCCACAGACTAGGCGCCCTACAGTCGGTACTTATGGGGACACCAGGAGAGGCAGAGGAAAGACACAAAAGTCATGGGGGGGGGCTCACCAGGCATGGGAAACCACTTGGAATAAGGTCTCCCTGCTTAGATCTCAAGATGTTTCTAATTTATTCTCCAGGTCGGGTCACCGCCCCCCCCGCCCCCCCCCTGCTTCTAGAGGCCCAAAGCCACTGCCTTCCCAGAGCAACTCTTTCTACAGCCAGCTTGGCTAGAGACGCCACAGATCCTGACCGCGGTGGCTCCGGCTGTAGTGGCCTTGTGTGTTAAGCCAGCTCCCTCACAAGCTTGGGGGTGGGAGTGGGGGTGGGGCTGCTGCAGAGGGCAGGCACCCCACCATCGCCACCACCCCAGTACTACCTTTCTGGTATTTATAGACACAGGGATCGCACGCACAACCCCTCCAGTGCAAACCAGTCCGGCTGCTTTAGAAACAAGTTGTTTTTCTGCTTCTAGAACCACCCAGAAGCCAAAACGAGCTCCGTTCCCCCCCTCCCATTTCTCTCCACACGCGTCCTTGCCCCACGTATCCCCAGACCCTCAGGGCGTCCCTTCTGGTGGCCGCGCTGGCTGCGGCTCCGACCCTAACAGGAGATGGACCGCGCGGGACACACAGGCGCCGCCCGAGCCAATCAAGGCTGCCCTCCTTCCTGCCTGACCTTCGCACCTGATTCCCAGAGCGCAGCCCACCTCTCCCTCTGGATTACTTGAAGGAGTCCAGCCGCGTTCCCGAGTCCCCAACCTCTTTGAGAAATTAACTCAGACAACTGGGCAAGAGAGGGAGATGGCTTTCCCGAAGGAATAGGGTGCTTGGATGTCGGGAGTAACTGTGGATGCAAAGATTTTCTTCTCCACCCGGGAGAGAGAGGGGAAGGGGGGCGGGCGGTTCCTGAGAGAGGAGGTAACAGGTTTCTGGGAAGGGGACCTGCAATTCCGCGAGCTTGGATAAGATGTAGTGGGAAGAAATGGGTTGGTTAGCGCTTCAAGCCCCACACCCCGTTCCAGCTTAAAAAAAAAGTGGGGGCTGGCGGGGGGGGGGGGCGAGACGGAAGGCAGGACAAAACGAAAACCCGTAACTCTCAAAGGCGACCCGAGGAATTTTCTCCCCAAGCCAAGAAAGGGAAAATAAAGCAAAAGCAGCGGAGGTGAGAGGATGGCGGGGGTCCGCCCGCGCCGCCAGGTGCACCCGGGACCCCGCACCTACCTGCTGGCCGCCGCCGCCGCTGGAGTAGGACTCGGCGTGCGCAGGAGAGCCGCTGCTGCCCCGGGACGAGGTGTCAAAGTTCCCGGGATAATCCTGGTACATGATCCGCGGTGGGGGCCCGAGAGGAAACAGGGTGTTTTTCTTCCCCCGCCCTCGCCGCGGCCGAGCACCCGCTGCTGCGCGCTCGCTCCGCCAGCCGCGCCTTGGGCTCTAGTCTTCGCTCCGCGGCTTCTCCCCTACCGCGGCAGGCGCGGAGCGGGAGGCGGTGACACCCGGGAACAGTGCCCCCAGAGCGCCTAGCGCTGCACTCCTTTCCTGCTCTACGAGCGCGGCGGGACCAGTTGTCCACCCGGTCCCTCCCTCTAAAAAGTCGGCGCGTCCCTCGGTCCCTCCCCTGCGCGCGCCCTCCCGCCCCCGCGCGCAGCCGGAGCCCAGCCGGGACCGCCGGCCCAATCAAAAATTTGAAATTAAAAAGGAATAGGAGTCCGGCGAGTCACGCCTGCCACGTCTGGGGGCCCCGATATCAGACAAGGCAAAAAAAGACGAAAAGAAAGGCTGCCCGCTTGGAGAAACTTCTATTTCCTCCTTTTAGAGAAGGAGCTGAGAATAAACTTCCTGTGGCCGACTCGCCGCCGGAGTTTCGGAGCGGCTCGGACACTTGACTGGGAGGGGGCAGCTCGCGCCTGTCCCGCGGCCCGTGGGCTTCCAGCTGAGCCCGCGCTGAGAGGGTCGTGGCCTCGCTGGGTGCCGCCACTCCGACGCCCGGACCTGCACCCCTTCCCCGGCGCCCGCTCCCGGACGGGCCCGCCTAGCCGGTCCGCGCCTCTCTCCCCTTCTCTGTCCCTGCCGAGCGCTGCTCGCTTGCTCGTTCGCTCGGAGCCCCTGCGCTCTGCCCGAGATGAGTCACTACAATGGCACGAGTTCAACTCCACACTCTTTATTCTCCAGCCCTGTACCATGTGGATACATACACTCACGTCAACCCCAGACTCCACCTTGCGGGAGGCGGGGGGGCGGTCAGGAGGAGGAGGAGGAGGAGGAGGAAGAGGCGCAGGAGGAGGCGGGCGCAGCGCCTCCCTCCGGCCTCGGCTGCCGGCCGAGCTGACGCCAGCCGCACACCCCGCGCGAGGAAGGAAGGTGGTGGCGGGGGTGCGAGCGGACCGCCGCCGCGGTTTGGGGGAGGCAAGGCAGCCCAGGCCCTCCGCGCCCCCCCTCCTCGCCCAGGGCCTTGGTCTGTTCCATTGGCGCACGTTGCCAAAGATGGTCATTTGCGTTAGAGGACGCGAGTGCGGGTTTCCTCGCTTTCGGGTGACGTGGAGGGAGAGGGATTCCCTCGCCGGCTCCCGAGCGCGCCGCAGCCTCCCCCTCTCCCCTAAGCCCCCGCCCTGGGACGGGCCGCCCGGCCTGGCTCGGAGTTTTAGAAAATAATCAGTCCTGAAGAGCGAGACGGGCGGCCCAGTGCGGCGCCACCGCGAGGCCGGGAGCCGATCGCACAGAGCCGCTCTCGGAGAGGGCGCGGTTGCGCGGTCATCGGCGCCCTCCAAGGCGCCTCCCGGTGCAGCGGGCGCCCGGGGCGCGCAGAGTACCCGCGCCGCCCTGCGGCTCGGCCTCGGCGGGCGCGGCGTGGCTCGGCGCCGCCGGGCGGGGCTGGACCGCCTGTTTTTCCCTCCGTGGCCGACTGCCCGCTGCTTCCCCCCCCCCTTTTTTTCAGTCCTACAATTAATTTATAAGGAGTAGTCTTAAGACGAAATTAACTCGTCAAGACATTCCGGCCGGGCAATTAGGGCGCAGCTAATAGTAATCGGGCATTACAATATAAGCAAATTCCAGATTTAACGAATTAAAAAAAAAAAAACCAACCAGGGATGCAGGGGGATTCGGGCAAGGGTGTGCCCAACGCTGTCTTCAGCTGTTTTGGAGCGAAGTTCAGGAAGCAAGGTAGTCCGGACTTCTGGGTCTTCCCGCCTCGCTGGACCGGGCGGGACTAGGTGCAGGGTAAAGAACACAGGCCTTGGAGTACGAACTCCAGGGTGTTATATTTATGAACTGTGAGACTTTGGGCCAGTCCCTTAACCTTTCTGGGCCTGTTTCTTCCTATAAAATTAAAGTGTGGGGCAGATGACCTTCTAAGGCTCTTGCCAGTTCTGGAACTTCAGTCCTTCTGCAGAGATGACCGGAGGAGCACAGTAAACTTGGCAAGGAACGCGAGTTTTGGTCCAGACTCTGCCTTAGTCTGGATTTATCCACCTCTTAAATGGTGCCATCTGTACCCTCACAGGGTCCTGCTGAAGACCCAACCTTGTGATGGGTGGAGAATGTAAAGCGCTGTGCACTGTAACGCATCACAGTTCCGGCCCTCAGTTTCCTTATCTGTAAAGTGGAGGTGTTGCTAGGAAAGAAAAATAGAGCCGGGAACTCAAAGCTTTCCCGGGGCTCTATATAAAGCACTGGCGTTTCCGGGACGGCTGGCGGCATCTGGTTGCCCCAATGGCCCCAAGATACGGTAATCCCAAACTATACTCGGGGTCATTGTTTACAGCTATAAAACACATTCTGTCCTGAGCTGCATCCCCAAGGACGCGTGTGGCAAGGCGAAGCTAGCCAGGCTCCTCACACCGCCGCCACCGCCCCCTGGGCAGAACCCCCAATTCCGCGGGCCGGAGCGAGGGGAGTAGGGCAGGCGGATACGCAGCGCACAGGCTGAGGGGGCTTGGGTTATTTTTTGTTTTTGTTTTCAACTCTGCGTCCTGCCCGCCTAGGCGTTTACGCGCCTCTCCCAGCAGGACTGAGTAAATGCAGTCCTTTGACGCAAAACCGATCAGCCCTTTCCCCAGCGGCAGCAGCAAAACCCTGAAATCTGGGGGTGGGGACGAAGTGGGGGGTGGAGCACAGGAGAAGAAATCGTGACACTTTCTCACTCGCCTCTCCGTCCCCTCTGGCGCCACGCGAGTCCCGGGCCGCCTTAGAGAGGTCTTGGGGGCGCGGGGAAGGGGCGGGGGGAGCTCTGCCAGGGAGGCGCAGCCGGGGCCTCCTGGGAGCAGCCTCGTGTCAAAGCGGCGCGAACAGACGCCACTTTTGGTTTTCCTTTGAGCAGCAGCAGCGCCCAGCCCCCAACCCCCACCCCGCGCTCGAAAATCCGGGTGCTTCTGGGTCTCTCCCACACAGTCCTTCCAGTAATGGGGGGGGGGGGGGGGAGGAGGAGGGGGAAAGGGAGCAGGAGCTTCCTCCGCGGCCTCCGCGGTCCCGGGCGCGCCCAAGCCGGGGAAGGCGCCGCCGGGAGCGCGCAGGCGGGCGAGCGCACCCTCGCTCCCTCGCCCGCCCCCGCCCTGCCTGCTCCCCGGCCCTTTCCTTTCTTGTGGGTTCCCGTAAAGCCCGGCAGCCCCGAGACGTCTGCAGAGCATCACGGAATCTGTGCTGATGCAAGCCGCTCGCCTCCCTTGGGTGCGCCCCGGCCTGCCTCGGAGCGCTTTGATCCCCGCCTTCCCTGCTCCAGAACTTGTGTTGGCTCCCTCTGCCCGCCCGGAGGCCCGCGTTCTGCAACCTGCGCTCACCTTTCAGTTCAGCCAGACACAGACACGGAGCCGCGACCTGGTGCCCAGCAGGTCCGCTCGTGCCTGGATCGAACTACCAAAGCGAGAGTTCAGCCTCCAAACCCACTTCGCTGCCCACTCCGTGGGGGGGATCATTCCAGGATTACCCACTGAGAAAGGGTCCTCTAGCTCTCTGGAACAGCACACTAAGAATCCAGGCCAACCTTTACAGGGCACCATGCTACGTGCTCACAGGGATCGTTCCTGCAATCGTCCTAACAAACATCCTCCTAAAAAAAAAAAAAAAAAGTGGGTATTCCCTGGTTGCTGATCAAGAAAACGAGATTAAGGAATGTGTCCAGGAAAAGTGGTTAGTGAATTAGTGACAGGGCTGGAAGTGCAGCTGGGTCTCTCAGAGCAGGCTCTTCCTCTTACCCAGGGCGGGGCGTGATCGGCCAGCTACTGCAGTGTCCTCTTTCATCCTCCTGGTCTCCAGAGAGCGTGGCTTTGTCTTACACTTACAGGTGCTCAGCTCCTTAATTCTCTGCTGAATGCACAAACAGCCCAGCACTCAGCCAAAAAAAAAAAAAAAAAAAAGGTTATTTCACATCAAGGGAAGAAGGGGAGATGGGGAGGGCAACTGGGGGCATTGGGGAGGGCAGCTTGGGCCTTCTCACCATCCCTCTGGGACAGCCCTGCCCTGCAGTTGCCTGTTTGCTCCTTTGTCCCTCAAGCCCAGTGTTTGGCCCCTGACTTGACTCTCACACTGGCTGCCCCCTGGTGCCACTGGCTCTGGCTCGCACACCAGGGCACTGGACCCTCAGGAAGCCCTTTCACACATGGCGGCTCTCACACTCACACACAGCACCCCTGAACGCGATGTGACAGCAGGCAGAGTGACTGGATTGCCAAAGAGGAGCCCGAGGAACAGAGTGGCCAAGATCTCCTCGAGATTCGCCACCCCCAACTCAGACCAGGCTCACCCGACTTCGTACCCAGTGCTCTCCCTGTTCCTTAGCTAAGCCCCAGCCTAAGCTAAAAGTAAACTCCATTTCTTGATGATGACAGTCAAGATCTAGCTCCTCCCCTGCTCTTCCCCTTCTCTGACCAAAGATTGGCCTCCAAGGACACTGAAAAGGGCAAGGAAGTGTGGCCATGGAGCTGGTGGACATGGGGTGGGCATTCAGCCAGTGGGCAGTGAGCAGCAGAGATGCTTGTAAACCCAGAGGTGTCTCCTGCATAGCAGGGGGAGATGGTCCATCTGTGGTCTTACACCTCATCCCCAGTGGGAGCGAGCCTCAGACTCCCCCACAGAGCCTGGACAAACTGCACCCCGCCCCCACTCCCAGATACACTAAGGCTCTATTCTGAGGGGGTATGTTGTATTCCACAGATGAGGGGGCAGAAAAAGGTTTGGAACCACTGATGCAAAAAAATCAGCGTCTGGGGGAGGCTCTGAGTGAAAAAGATAAACAATGCTCACTTGACGTCCTTTAAATTCCAAGGGGGACCCTCCAAGCTTCTGTATTCTGCGATGTGACTGGTGCCTTCCCCAGCTTCCATTTCATGCATAGGATGAGAAGAAGCTGAAACAAGGCAGCCAAGCCCTTCTAGAGGCAGTCCCCATAGCGACGACAGGAAGGCTCGACTGTCCCCAGTCTGGCTGGTGGCTACATGCCTGTGTATGTGAAAATTCAGCCAGCTGTACCCTAAGATACAGGCACTTGATTTACTTTTTTGCATGCTACCTTGAATGGAATACTATTCAGCATTCAAAAAAGACAAACACATGCAATTTGCAGCACCATGGATGGACCTAGAGGGGATCATGATCAGTGAAATAAGCCAGAAAGAAAGAGAAAAATATAGAATGGTTTCATTTATAACAGGAATATAGGGGAGCCAAATAAGAAAGCGACATTCAGCAGGGAAGGAGGGGAGGGGGAGGGCTCAAGAGGGGGGAAGAGGGGAGCACGGAGGACTATGGTGATGGCTCCACGGGTGAACACGTGGTGGGTAACTTATGGGGAATACATAATAATGTAAAAGATACGAATAACAAAAATAAATATCTATTATATTAAAAAAATAACAGCAAACAACAAAACTTTTTAGATCCCATTGAGAATTATATGGACGTAAGAAACTTCTCAGAAAGCACATGCAAATGAGGCCCCTGGCCACCTGCTGACAACCCTGGGAGACTCTAGCATCTGCCTTAGAAAGAGGGCAGGAAGAGGGCACTTCCCCCTTGGTTGGTTTTGTTGTGTGTGTGTGTGTGTGTGTGTGTGTGTGTGTGTGTGTGTGTGTGTGTGTGTATGTGTGTTTTAAGCTGGATACATTCCAGAGATAAAATGACCAGTGCAATTATTCAGAATATCTTTATGAGTCAGAACAGAAGGCACCCCTCCTAGGAATGCTTCAGGTCTGGAGAGGAAGAACAGGACAACTTCCCTGACGTCCCCCCTGGGTCCAAGAAGTGGGAGAGGTGGCTGAGGATTGGGCTTCTAGTTGGTCAATAGGATTCTAAGGACAGCCCTGTCGTGGCCAGCTGTGTCACCGGAGCCACGTCCTTTGGCATCTCTGACCCTCTGCTCCGTCTTCTGCTACCAAGAGCTAGACTGAGGGAAGAAGTCCTAGAGTGGGAAACGCCTTCTCTGCTACTCATGTCCAGAATGAATCTCCTGCCAGGCATCCTCAAGTCCTCCTTGGAAACACATCTCACCCCTGTTCTGAGATTCTGGAACGCCCCAGGGGAAAGCAGTAGGTGGGCCCCAGAGTGAGCCTTCCCCCTCCTGCCCCACACCCAGGCCAGGCAGGCTTCATCCATTTCTAATCTGGTCAGAGCCCCGAACCCTTCCAGGCACTCACAGCCCAGACCCCAGGATTGGCGGGGCACATACTGGGGAAGGGGGCACATAAGAGCAGCCTGGAGCCTGGATGGATCCTGCCCTCAGGTAGCTTACAATCCAGCTTCGAAGAATAGCGTGACACCCACAGTAGTGGGGGCATGAGGCAATAACAATGGTGACATCTATAAAAACCTTTTATGGGGCTTATTTTGCATCAGGCCATGCTTTAATTGAGTCATATACATTAATTCAGGAAATATTCACAATAACTCTGTGATGTAGTTACACTTATTAGCCCCACTCAGCAGATGAGGAACAGACAAGTCAAAAGAGGGAAACTCACCCAAGTTTCCAGGCAAAAGTGAAACAGAGCTGGGGTTTGAACATGCACCTTCAGGCCCCCGATTCCTGGTATAGAGGTTAGTTCCATTAGCCTGGCCGTGAATCATCGCGCGCTGTCTCTCCACTCACACACACGCCAGCTGGTCCTCTCAACCTCCTGTGCAGTGGGATGGGCCCACATTTTCCTGGGCCGGCCCAATTTTCCTAAGAAACTGAGGTTCAGGTAGGTTCAGTGATGGTTAAAGGTCACACCGACCTGACCTGCAGAAATGGGGAGTCCCCTAACTCCCGTGTGCCAGGCCTTCTGGACCCAAGGGGATATGAGCAGAGCACAGAGGCCAAGCCCAGGAGACACAGTTGCTTGTTCCAGGACCTCACTCAGCTCTGTCCAGTAGAATCTCTGTTGTTTGGTTGACCCTATGGCCATTCCCCCTTCCTCAGGCAGCACCCTGATTTTCACTTGGGGAACTTCAACTTCTGCATTCCCTGTGCCAAACTGAATGCCCCGTTGACTGGCTGCAGTTACTGATTGGTTCAGGATTCTGCAGGCGACCCAAGACCAGCCTTTGAATGTGAGAACAGAGACTGCCTGGAACGCTTGGAAAGAAGCAGTCTCTCTTCAACTGGGAGGCAATGCTGTTTACTACTCCTTAGAGTCTGCAAGGAAGAAAGCCAAACCAGAGGAAAGCGGACCAGACAATGGAGAACAAGCTTCTGGTGTTGGTGATCACCTGAATGTGGTGCCTAATGTGGCTGTACTCTTGGACTCTCCATGTTATGGCAGGACATTTCCTTTTCTGTGTAAGCTAGTTTCAGTGGGGTATCTGTCACTTGCAACAAAGAATCCTGGCTAATGCACCAGTAAACACATAGCATGCCCCTACTGTGAATGCAGACTGCTTGCCAGACATTTTAAGAACAGCAAAGACAGGCAAGAATGTGACTGTCTTCATAAAATCTGGAATTTGATGAAGGATGCAAAAGATTCTTAAATAATGTCAAAAACAATCAGAACACAATGAATGCCCCAGGCAGCTCTCCAAGGTCCTCTGGTTAACAGAGGGTGAGAACATTTCCGGTAGAGCGCATTACAAAAGGCCTCATGAAGGAGGTGGCAAGTGACACTGGCCTCAGGTGTCTGATGGTCTGTTGACCAGTCAGAAATTGGAGATGGGGAGGTTGCAGAGCAGACTGCATTAGGGAGAAGGCAGCTTCAGGAAAGATATACATGCAGAATTGATGGCATTGACTGAGGCTATGGGAATGGTCTAAAATTTATAGTTTTCTCTTTTCGGGGTTGGGGTATGCGGGAAGTTGGAGAGAAAATGATGCTGAGCTATTGCCCAAATCTGAAGCTGTTCCTTATGGGGAAAGAAAGAGCTATGGCCCCTGTCTCTGGCCATACCAATCTGAACACGTCCGACCTTGTCTGATCTTGGAAAATTTGGTGTGGCCCCCAAGGAAAGGCTAGGGCTGAGGGGGGGATGCTGATGTTGGGGGGTGGAATTGACCTCAGCATAAAGAAGGCTGTGGTGCTTGAAAATATCATGCAAAGCTTAAGGGATGTTCAAAAAGAAGACAAAGGAGACTCAAAACCAGACAGGAGTTTAAGTCAGCTGACACTTTCAGTTCTGTGAGTTCTGCGCCAGACTTGGGACTCTTTCGGGTAAGTTTGGAGGGGTTGGATTTCCTTCCAAAGGCAATGAAACATCACACTCCAACTTGTGCAGTGAGGAAAGGAGGTGGGAGCAGGATCAGATCAGAGCTTTACCTGCATGTGAATTTTTTTTATAATTACACAATTGGGGGGCTTTTAAATATGCACTGGGTATTAGGTGTTCACCAGGAACTACTTTTAATTTTTTTAGGTCGGATGATAGCGTTCATCGTTCTTAGGGAAGTTAATAGCCATATGTTTTAGGCACCTGCTGAAGAACCTAGGGATGAAATGATGGATATTTGGATTTTAACTTAAAATATTTCAGTAAAAAAAAAAAAGGACAAAACAGACATACATAAAAAAATAAATATAAATGAAAAAGGTAAAAGGACAAATTATATTTTTCAATACACCTGTGTACATACACACATGCATGTATATGCATACAGGTATGTATGTGTATGTGTACACCACCCTTACACATATATAGTTAGCAAATACAATGTTGAGGCAAAGAGGCCAGACACGAGATAATATATATTGTATGGTTCCTTTATACAAGTCTTTTAAAAAAGCAAAATAAGTCTGTGCTGTTAGAAGTCAAGACAGTGGTTGCCCTTGGATCCCAGCACAGGTCCCGGATGCTAGCCAAGTGCTGCTCCTGGGGCAGGCCAGGCTTGCATGGGTGTTCACTTTGCGAAAACTCTGCACATGATTTTTACACTTCACAGGATGTATGCTTTATACTTCAATAAATTCCCACCCCCCCAAATTGCCACCCCATTAAACTACACACACACACAGGAAGAGAGAACTGAATTGTGATTTTATATGTGCACACACACACACACACACACACACACTATATATATATATATATATATATATATATATATATATATATATGCTGTATGGAAAGAGAGACTCGAAGCAAGTAAGACTCCTCCACTGAGAGTTCTCCGGAGGAGGGAAAAGACATGATCTGAGCTAAGCTTTAAAACCTGAGTTTTCCATACAGTTGTTAGTGCCACCCTCAAGGGGGAGAACTCTTTTTTCCTAACTCGAGACAGATATAATGGGCTTCGGCCTGAATCTGAAAAACAAACAAACAAACAAAAAAAAGCCCTGAGGTTTGGTCTGACCACCCTGGTGCAGGGTAGCGCACAGGAGGGAGCAGGGAGAGCCCAGGGAGGCTGAGGGAGAGGAAGGCAGGGTCTGGAGGCGGAGTCCCTGCTCAGGACTCTCCCTGGGCAGCTTTGCTGCTGCTGCTACACCCCAAGTACAAGAGAGACGAGGTGCACAGAGAGAGGTGCTGCAGAGCCCCCACTGAGTGCCTCCTGGGTGTCTGCCCATCCCACCCAGCCACCCCATGAATCAGCTGCTATGGGTCATGGGCACGTGGGCTGCCATGAGGGACCTGAGGTTTGCTCCCCTGTACGGAGGCTCTGTCATCTGCACAAGAGAGCCATCACAGGATTTCCTGTTGGGAACAGGGAAGCACTGAGAGGGTAGGGGATGTTCCTGGAAGGTAGGAAGCAGGGAGGGAGGGAGGAGGTAGTAAGGGAGGAGAGAGGGAGAGGAAGAAAGGGGGGGTGGGTCTGCCCCGTTTTTTTCTTCTGAAGCAGCTGTGCTGTTTCCAGGAAAAGCCCTAGGTTTGTAGGCAAAAGATGAGGTTTGGTTCCTGGCTCTGATCTTCAGCGCTGCAAAACCTTGTCAGAGGAACTTCCTCTCTCTACACCAATTCATTCATTTGCAAGTGGGTAAAGAATGCTAATTTGTGCAGAACTCAATGCAGCAGACAGTGCCAAGTGCGTGCATTCAGCCCGCCAGGCTTGGGTTAGAGCCCTGGTCTTTTGCTTGAGACTCTGGCCCCTGGGCAGTTACCGAATCCCTCTGAGAGGGTGAACTGATATCAGCTCGTTGCTGATGATGACAATGAGACCCTGGGTATGGATGCCAGCATTTGTCTGAACCCCCACCAGTGCCTACTGATCTGTACCTGCACCTCACTCCCCAGGGGCTCCTGAACTATGAGGAGACACGCTGGAGTCACCTGGGAAGGGCCGACTGGTGGCCATAGCTGAATGTGTGGCTGTGCTTTCTCTGCCTCACGCGGGGTTGTGGGAGGCTCAGCTGGGATAATGTTTCTGAACATGTATCTCAAACCAGGAAATTCCATACACATGGGAGCTAGAGCGTAGGAAAGGAAGGATCTGGGAAGCTGAGCAGGAATGGCTATCCAGCCACCCCAGGGAGGAAGAGGTTGGGTTTGGGGAGCTCTGAGGTCTTCCACCCACCAGCTAGGGGTGTGGTGCTTTGATACAAGGAGCACAAAGCAACTCTTGGCTACATGATCCTGGAATGTCCAAGCTGAAAGGAACATGAGAGATCATTTGGTGCCACCTCCCCAACATTGCATAAACATGGCTCAGAAAAGGAAACCAGCTTGCCTCGGGTCACCAAGCGTGGCAGGGCAGAGCTGAGACCAAACTCTGGTTTCCTGAGGCCAAGTGCAGGCCACCATTTCCAGAGCCCTCCCATACCCCAGAGTCTGGCGTAGCTCCCTCACTCCAGTCTGGGGCACCTGAAGCAGATCTGCAGGAGTCCCTCTACCCAGAGGGACTTTTGCAAGCTCAAGGCAGGAGGGCTCGATTCCCTTCCCTGGTAAGTATGGGGGCGGGGGGGTGGGTGGGGGGCACTCCCATTGACAAGTGCCCAGAGGCTCCTGAGCAGAGACTCTAACCAATGAATACAGCCTGCTGCGGGAGTGCAAACAGAGCCTTATTGTTAGGGACACCGATTACCGCACTGGGTTGGGCATTTAGTTATTATCACATCTTTTTCTTTTCATTAACAGAAGGCAAACATTCCCCACCCCAAGAGCCCAGAGGCTACTCCCTGGACCAGAGGATGGAAGACTCTGGAGGCTGGGTGGGAGCAGACCCAACCTGCTCACACGGTCATCCCCTTGCATCCAACTTAGACGAAGGGAGAAGAGACTCAGGTCAAACGTCAGGGAAAAGTGCCCACACCATCAGGACCAGATGCCCTGTTGATGGACCTCACTTTGCCTCTTGACTCTTTGGCCAGATACTAAACCTCCTGAGCCTCAGCGTCTCTTCTGGCACACTCTTAGAGGTTGTGAGCACCAATATCTGGACCGTGGGCGCCCCACTCATCCCAGGTGGGTCTGAGACTCACACAGCGAACTAGTTTTACGCGTGGAGCTGTCAGGTACCAGGAGTCCCATACAAGGTGCATCTGAACTGTGTTGTTGCCTGTTTGGAGTCTTAGAAACAAAAGAATGGCCCTGGGGCTGAGGGGAGTTCACTTGGGGGGCAGGGGAATTGGTGCTTTTTCAGTTCACTACATTCCCTTATTCATTTCAAGGCACGGGCTCTTATTCTGAGCCCTTATTCTTTTCAGTGCCTCATGAACCCCAGAACCCGGTGGAGTGCAGAGTTGGTGCCTCCACCCCACCCATCCCACTCTCAGGCTCTCCCCTTTCCCACTGGGGCCACACCCTCAGGTCCTCCCCCAGGAGCACTGTCTGTGCCTTGGAGGTCCAGCTAGCTCTTCTTATTCCCATTTCATAAGCTCCAACTCCTTGGAGATTTTTTAGCCCCAGCAAAAGTAGGAGGGATTTGGGACCTTCAGCAAAACTTCTGGAAGAACCAGACTCAGCGGTGTGTTAACTAGGAGGGAAGGCTGAGTAGGTAGAGCCTGAGGTCAGAGCTGGAGCCCTGGGCCTGAGCAGGCCCAGCAGGACAGGGCAGCAGAAGCCTCTTCCTCCACAGCTTCCCCCAGCAGGCAGGTGCCGGGGAAGCCATCAGCCAGCCTGGCCCTGGTCCTCAGGGATTTGAGGGAGGGGCTTCTCCTTTTCCAGGTTATTGACTCTCATCCTGCCAGGGGTCATTTGTTACCTCCAGTGAATTGCTTAGCGCCAACGCTGGGAATGGGAACCGAAGGCGGTGAACTCGAGCTTGGATGTTCGTTTTGATCTAACAGGTTGTGAAACGTGGGACGGACCCCATTATCGCAGAGTCAGGCGTTTCCCAAGCAGCATGGAAGTTCTGCAGGGAGATAAAAGATGAGGGTGGCCAATAAAAGAAGATAGTAGATGACAGGATTCTGTCTTTAATAAGTTTGGAAAATTCTGATTTCAGTGGGTTCCTCTGCTCAGGTCTCCTCAGAGAGTTTACTATGCCAGTGCAAGCTTAATGTCGAGGGTGTCTTCCCACAGGCGTCCACGGGAACAGCGACTCACCAGCCGTCTGGCATCATGAGGAGGAAACTGAGGCACAGGGTCTTAGGGACAGAGTCGCCAGTCAGTGGAGGCCTCCTGAGCCCAGGGTCCCTGACTCATCCTTTCTCTGATTTGGGCTTTGCATTGTTTTCAGGGGGTGGGAGGAGTGGGAATAGAGTTAATTTTTTTTTTTAGTCTATTTTATGTGTTTGGGCCAATAGGTAATTGAGTAGAATTCCAATTCTACCCAAGTAAGAACTTTAAAATAATTGGGCTTGTCTGGATCTCAGCTGGAGGTGACCAAGCCACAGTTGATTGACCATGGGGCGGTCAGTTTGAATGCTGGCCCCCAAAAGATACGTCCATGTCCTGATCCTTGGAATCGGAAACGTGGTCTTATCTGGAAAAAGGGTCTTTGCAGACATGATGAAGTGAAGGATCTTAACTCTAGGAGGTCATCCTACATGTCTTGTGGGCCCTAAGTTCAATGACTAGTGTCCTTACATGAGTGAGGCAAATGGAGTTCACACACACACACACACGCACGCACACACGCACGCACACAGTGAGGGAAGACAGAGGAGACTGGAGCAATCCCACAGCTGTCAGCATCTGGAAGAGGCCCCTCCAACACCTTGATTCTGGACTTGAGGCTTCCAGAACTGTGGGAGAATACATTCCTGCTGTTTCAGATGCCAAGTCTGTGGTGACTTGTTACAGCGGCACAGGAAACTGTGGGGGCGGGGGTTTGCTGTGAGGGGAGATAAGCACCAAGGGGTGAGGGGGGCTGGCGGAAAGATCTTTGGGACCTCGCCTGACCTCTACCTTCTGGCCATCACCCTTTGATGACACCTGGGATTCAGTTCTGGGAAAGTTGGGCCAGGGTTCCCCATCTGTCCAGGCAGGGGGAGGCATCAGGTGAAAGACCCAAGTTGGGGAAAGCAGATGGAGGCAGCTAGTGACCTGCCTTGGCTGGTATGTCCACCGTGTTGGTCTCTTTAGCAGAGTGTCCCTTAGAGTCAAAGGCTCTACCAGCAGCTCCCGGGCCACGGGTCAGACCATCTCCACTCAGTGACCTGTGGTCCTTCAGGCGGCGTCTGTGTCTGCCAAGTTGAGTGGGCTCTTGGCTCTTGAGTTCCCTGCCTCAGTGAGCACTGCAATCTGGGGTCCCCTCCCTTCACCCCCCACGGGGGAGGAGGGCCAGGCACACACCCCTGCATCCAGCCCGTTCCCTTACTCTGCTACACGCGTGCTCTTTTACACGCACTCAGGGGCCCTGTTGCAACGGCCTCCCTGCGCCGAGACAGGCGATAACACGCAGCCGGCCCGTCTCTTCTTGCCTTTCGTCCCTGGCAGAGGTAACCAAACCCCAGTTGCAGCACCGAGCGATCAATGGCCAGGTCAAGGTGGCAGCTGCGCTTTGACTGTCTCTGCAGCAGTGTGGAGAGCCTGGGACAGGACAGGAGTCCGTGACCCCTCAAAGCCACCAACGCCCAAATGCCAGTCGCTGCTCACCAAGCAGATCCAGCTGCTTGGTCCCCAAAGCCAGGAGCCCAGGCAGCCAGCGCCTCAGAGCTGTCAGCCATCTTCCTCCTTGGGGAACAGAATGAGCTTTGCCCACCTGGGCGAGCCAAGCTGGGTGCCCTGGGCAGGAGCCCCAAGCCAGGCACACCTGTACGTGTGGTCTGACTGGCTTACCCAGAGCCCAGCTTTGGTCCCAGGTGTCCCCCCCCCCCCCCCGCATCCTCAAAGCCGGGGAATCCAGCCTCAGATGTGGTCTGTACTTCCTGGTCCCTCCCTCCACGGACCCCGTTACCCACCCCGCACTGGGGAGCAGAAGGAAGGGATCCCGGCCTCTCCCCCCTTTCTAGGTCAGAAGTGTTTTGTAACCAAGCCCTCGGGTGCTGTAAATGTTTGCTTGCAGGGTTGTTTTGCCCAGCTGGGGCAGGGCTGGGCTGAAGCCCCCCCTGTCCTCGATTGCCTTCTCCCCTCCCTTCACCACCCTAATTTCAGGCTCAACTGTGCGCACTTAGGACTTAATTAAACTCTTGTCTGGCTTTCAGAAGAGACATTTTCTGCCCCAGGGAGTTGCTACCAGCTTTGTGAGGAGGGCAGGTCTGAGCAGGCTCCCACGTGAGGAGCTGCTGCTGCAAGGGGGAACAACCTTGCCTCCTGCGAGCTGCCTGAACCATGGGCAAAGGGAGTGGGCAGGACAGGAGGCACGGAGGCCCCCAGCCTCAGGGAGGCCACCCCAGGTGGGGAGGGTTGTTGGGGGATGGGGCTCCCCACCGCCGCCCATGCGGGCCGTGCTCAATTATCACGGGTCACGCTGTCCAGGTCACACTGTTCCCGGTGCCCGCCCTGCCCCACCCTGCCAGCCAGCAGCAGCCTCCAGCACCTCCCGCCCACTGCTGGCTACACCCTGGCCTCCCAATCGAGATTCCTCCTTTGGGGCCAGGTTCCCACCCCAAGGGCCCCTGGGAAGAGAAGGGGAAGTGGCTCTGTGATCCAGGCCCTCAGCCCCGAAGAGGTTGCTGCCTTGCGCTGTTTCCAGGGGGGACTCCTGTGGTGCAGAGCTTTCTAGAAAGAGTGTCTCAGAGAAAGACTGGGTTGGAGACCTGGGTCTGCTCCTTACTACCTAGGTGTCCTTGAGCAGTTTGTTTCATCTTTCCAAGCCTCAGATTCCTCATCTGTAAATCGGCAGTGCTAATATACCTTTCCCGCAAGAGTGGAGCACAGGAAAGGTGCCATTTTGCTAAGTCAATTAAGAGGCTCCACAAATGTTAGGTAGTGTTTCTGTCAAGATGAAGGCTGTGAGCAAACCTGCTCATGGAGCTTTCGGTGTTTCCCCCAAAGAGCACCCCCTAACCTGTCCCCCACCCCACACCAGCACCCACCCTTGCTTCTCTAAGCCCCGAGCTCTCTGCACATGCTCCCCTCCCCCAGAGAGCCGGATCTTGCTGTCTCCTGCGTTTCTCTCCTCACGTTTCAACCCCTGTCAGGAGTCACTCCCTTGGCGTCCCCACTGTAGTTCTTACCTGGACCGGGAAAGCCTGATCCAGGGCAGACAGCATGTCCTCCCGGTACCCTGCCCAGCCCCCAAGGACTTGCCACCTTCACAGTCACTCTACTTTCTAACAAATTCTTCCCGTTCATGTGGGGCAATATTCAAGAATTGTTCTGGGGAGTATGGCTGCGGCGGGGTATCAGGGCAGGGGTGCTGGAAGGGAGCTCAGGGTCTCCCGTCAGCTCCTCTGGAGAACTGGACCCTGAAGAGGGCAGCAGCTGCCTAGACACACAGGCCAGGCCTCAGGATGCCCTTCCCTGTCCAGTTGGTAGGACACCGCTTGACCTTCAGCCCCAGTCTTCTTGAGAGGCCCCCAGGTAGGACTTGGGAGCCCACATGAAGGCTGAGGGAAGCCCATGGGGCCACTGTCCCCAGGTGGTCTCCCTCAGGCCAGGTGACCCTGCTGGTTTCCATTCTGCTGAGAACTTCCATGTGGGGTGACACCGCCCAGAACAGCAGGCTTTTCATCTTCCCTGAGAGGACCTGGGGTGCTGCCTCCAAGCCCTTCAAAGCCCTTCCTGACATGATCTCACTTGGCCTCGCCTGCCCACTGGAGGGAGGGGCTGGGGGTGCTCTCAGGACTTGGGGGGTACAGCTGGGGCAGGGAGAGGTTGCTGAAGAACATGACTTGACCAAGGCTGTGCTCTTGAGCTCGTCACCTTTCCTCTGTGTACCTCAGTGTCATCTCTGCGTGGCGGTGAAAGGATCGTAATGCCGTTGGAATGGTTTGGCCGTGGACAGTGGCCGCGACGGCCGAAGCAGGAGGTCGTCCGTGGTAGGTGGGAATACACAGTGGCTTCTTCAGCTGTCAAGTGGAGACAAGACGCCCTACCTCGCGGTTGGTTGGGACGGAAGAGCACAAAGCGCCTCAGGCCTGGCACACACTGTGTGCCCCATAAATGCGACTTCTCTTTGGAAATCACAGGCCAAACCAGGAAAACTTATGCCTGTGGGCATCCTCCCATTTTCCCCAAGTCTCCCCAGAACTCAGTGACCCAGGTCTCCTTGGCAGCCGCCCAGGGCCCTGCAGACGGGGCGGCTCTGCCGCTAGCGCCACCAGCCTCCTTGACCAAGGCCGTCTGGCCACAAGCCCACTTCGTCCCGGCCTCTCCCAGGGGCCGGGGGCTGTGAGTTCTAACCCTTCCAGGGCTGCCGACTTATTATGTGGCCTCAAGCCAATCTCCGGGCTTCTCTCAGTTTCCCCACCAGTAAAATAGGGCTAATGACCATCAGCCTCCTGCACTGGGTGTTGTGAGAATTAATTAAGGTTTGTAAAAGGCTTTGAGACCCATGGATGAAAGGCCCTGAAGAAGGGCAGAGTGTTATTATCCATTATTAGTACTGTTAGATTCCATCCCAAGGTCTCCAAGTCTCTTACAGACAGTAATTAGTACCTTGCAGGGGTGTTTTGAGGGTGATTAGTCCCATTTCACATATGGGAAAACCAGGCACAGGGAGGAATTAAGTCAGAGCAGGACACCCCGGGAAGAACTGGCCGTGGAGCCTTGGCACCTACTGCCGCGCTGGCACTTGCAGTCCTGCTCCCCGGCCTCCCTCTGCCTCTTCCTTTGGGTCAGCCAGGCAGGACCCGCTGGAGCTGGGGAGGCCTTGGGTTAGTGCTGAGTCACCGTGTCCTTGCTTTTCCTCCCATAGCTCTGTCTCCAGGGAGTGTGCCCAGAGTAGCCCATCTCCAGCCTTCTGGGCAGCAGAAAGTGGCACTGAGGGGACTGGCAGAGGCAGTGGTGGGAGAGGGAAGCAGAGGGCATGAAGGGGAGGGAGAGTTACGGCCTAAAGATGCACACTGCTCTGTGGCACTGGGCACAGTGCCTCCCTTTCTCTCTTAGCTCCCCACACTCCCCTGGGCACCCTGGGCATGGGTGACCGGGGCTAGCCCAGCCATCCAAGCTATCTCGACAGGGGCTTCTGAGAGGGGAGGAAACAGGAAACTCCAGGACTCACCCAGTGGGTGGTGCCCGGCTACCTGCCCATTGAGGGCTTTGTGGACAGAAGCGCTCCAGGCCTGCTTTTCTGGAAGAGACCCATTTGCTTCCTGGAGACAAAAGGAACCCCTCCCTGCTTGTGGTTGGCTCCCTGGTGTCCTTGCTGTATGGATAAGGTGGTTATTTATTAAAAAAAAAAAAAAAAAGGTGTCCCAGAGCTAGTAATTTAAAGCTAGGTTGCACTTGTTTCATAATAAGCCATGATTCCAAGTGCAAAAAGTAAAACCTATTTAACTAATGTAGCAAGCTGCAGAGGCAAACAGCAAACCAGCTCAGAGTGTGACTGCACTCCAGGGCTGCCAGATGACAAAACTGCAGGAATTTGGGCTGCTCCTCAACCCCTCTCTCCAGGAACCAGAGCGCTGAGTGAGGGACACAGATATGCCGCGGTATTTAGTAAATGTTTCAAAAGCAAACAGATTGAACTGATGTGCAGCGTTTGCTAATTTCCATGGTGTCAGAACTTCCCATCACTTCAAGCTACCAGCTCACCAAATTCCTGACACTTACAACGGGCTCTCTTAAGCCAACTCTTACACATCTCAGTCTCCTGAGACTTGTTTCCCCCAAGAGAGAGGGTGCGGGGAGCGGGAGTCTGGGAGGTCTCTTTCAGTCAAAATAGTCGCTTCCTTGGTCTTAGCAGGCATTCCTAGGAACTGAGGTCCTGGAGAGAAGGAGGCGGATGCCTGCCTGGGACTGTGTTCGGAGGACTCGCTCGCTCCCTGCACTTTTCCTTGAGAAGTAGCATCCGTTTGCTGCGGAAGTGGGCATGAGAGGGTAGGCTTTGGTGAAGGGGAGGGAATATGAGGGTTGTGGAACCTGGCCCAGGGTAGAGGCTTGAGCCCTGCCCTTCCAAGCCTGCCCCTGCTCCATTTAAAAGCAAAAATCACACGCAGAAGAGACCACAGAAACCTTTTTAAAAATTGACCTATAATGTTCAGAGATATGAAAGAAGCTACTCCATTCATGAAATAAAAGCAAGGTGAAATCTAAAGAGAAATCATTGGAAAATAAAGATATTGAAATTAATGTGGTAGAAAAATTGAAAAAAAAATCCAATACAACAGTTTAAAGATAAACTTCAGAAACTTACTCAGAAAATCTCTTAAAGGGGGATGGGTGGGATTAGAAAAGAGGAGAAATGAAAAATAAAATTAGAGAATGAATTCCAGAGTTCCAACATCTGCCTGTAAATAATTCCAGAAAAAGACAATGGAGAGAGAGTGGGGAGAGAAATCATCACAGAAGTAATAAATAATACAAGAAAAACTTTCCAGGACTAATGAGTTTGAAAGTTCTCCCCAAGTGCCTAACACTGTAAATGAAGACAGAAGGAACATCACGGAGAAATTTCAGAATGGGGATAAGAGGACTGAAAACTCAGAGTGGAAAGAAAAGAGGTCACAGGCAGAAGATCAGGAATGAGACTGAAACCAGACTTCTTGACAGCAATGTGGAGAGCAAAAAGACAACGGAGCTACAAGAAGGCAATGTTCTTAAAATTATGAAGGAAAATGATCTTCAGCCTAAACTCGGTCAAACTAAGTGTGTGGGTAGAAAATATTTACAAAATCTCGGTTATGCAAAATCTCAGACATGCAAAATCTCAAGTCAGTTTACCCTCCCATAAATCCTTTCACCCAAGGTTGTTATTTGAGAACTTCCCCAAAAACAAGGGGAAAAGGAAAAGATGTAGAAAACCAGCCATCTAAAAAGTGAAGAGAAGTCCCAGATGACAGCTGTATCACGGTCCTAAAGAGCCCCCTGCCCAGCCTGGAGCCGGGCCGCAGGTCGAAGAAGTCGTAGGCCTCAGTGCACCATGGAGAGGGCAGTTTTATGCTGCAGAAGGTTTGGGTTAGAGGAATCTACTGCAGTGTGTTGAGAATAAACGCTAAGGATGGTTGTAGAGATAAGTTAGGGAAATTTGGAAAGGCCCTTCAGACTGGCATATGTTTTCTCTGAGGAATGGGGATTAGATCATCTGGCAATAGGGGTGGGGGCAGGAGAACTAGACAGATGAGGCCAGTAGTAAAAGTTTGGAAATTCTGTCCCAGGAACGATAGTGCAGTTAACGCAAAGTGGGAGAATTTCTGAGCATCGATGCCACACTCTGTGGCGGGTCCAGTTGGCAGAGGGGTGTAAAAGCTGTCTGCAGGGTGACCAGGCTGCCGGGCTGACCCACTGATCATTGCTTTTGAATGAACCTCAAACATACAGAACAGTACAAAGGATTTCTATGTCCCCTTCACTCAGAGTCTCTGATCGCTAACATTTTATCACATTTGTGCCATCTTATTCTGTGTCTCTGTCTTTCTTTGTCTTTCTCTCATAGAACTTTTCCCCAGAGCCACTTGAGAACCAGTTGTAGTTGGGATGCCCCTGGACCCCCAAATAATTCCACTGGTATTTCGCTAAATCATGCCCTTTTCTCATTCAACCCTCCAAACAAGCCAACCAAAATTAGTTCAATGTCCTCACCATTCGATCCATGGGCCCCATCCCAGTTTCTCCAACTGCCCCAACAGCACCTTATTTACCTTTCTGGTTCAGGAGTCCTAGTTGCACTTGGTTGTCCTGCCTTGTTCATTGTTTTTCAACCTGGAACAGATTCTCAGTCTTTCCCGACCTTGACAGTCTTAGGGTGCAGAACATTCATCACACGATGTCCCCCTACCCGGGTCAATGGCCAGTGTGTCCACGCTCAGTCCATTCATTCTTGGCAAGCTGACCATGGAAATGAGAGGCTGTGCTCTCCCGAGAGCATCGCCTGGGCGTGCATTACTGACCTGTCCCACCAGGAGTGAGGTGACCTTGGTCACCAGGTCAGATTGGTGCCTGCCACGTTTCTCTCCATTCACTCTCCATCTTTTCCTTTGTCCCTGATAAGTCGTGGTGGGAGATACTCCGAGATGACACCAATACCCTGCTCTTCAAATCTCTGCCCAGCAGCCGTGAGTGACTCCAGCTTTATTCAACCACAACTATGACGGTTGCCAAATGCCCAATATCTATTTCCATCACTGGTTGTATGTTTATTAGTTGCCCTTCGACTATAAAGAAGAGTATTTCTTTCTCTGTCCTTCATTCAATAATTTTTTGTGTCGTATGGACCCATAGCTATTCTAATTCTAATCAAAGGGTTGTCATCTGTTACCATAATTATTTGATACTCAAATTGTCCCAGATTTAGCCTTCAGGCAGACTCCTGGGTTTTCCTCTATACTCTTTGACTATTTCCTTACTTTCTGAAACAGAAAGATGTTTCAATCTCGTCTTGTGATTACCTGCTCTAGCTCAGGATCGGTCATTTCTCCAAGGAGCTCTGGTTCTTTTTAGTGAAAAATGCTATTTTAAAATTAAGATTTGAGGTCTTGATACCTTATTGCTACTGGGGTATTGTTGCCTCTAACCAGTAGCATTTGGTTGTCAGTTCCAGAGTAATGTTGAAGAACAGCAGCAAATCCGCTCCTCTTCATGTACCCAACTTGAACAGCATCCCTGGGGTTCCACGTCACCCCTGCTTCCGCCTGTTAGTTTCATGTAGGTATTTTAAAACTGCATCACAGAAGGGCCCTTCTTCAATTTCACTAAGAGTTTTTTTTTTTAAGCAGGTATGGATATTGAATTTTATAAAATACATTTTTTCCACTTTTATATAAACAGTTGAGTTGTTTTTCCTCTTTTGGCGTAGTCGTGTGAGTTACAAAGTTTAACAGTGTAAAATGGTATCATTTTCCCAGGATAAACTATTTGGCCAGGTTGCATTTTTTACAATATGATGCTTGATTCAATGTGCTAATATTTTTATTTAGAAACTGTGCTTCAAGATTCATGAGTGAGAAGAGTCTGGCCATCTGCTTTTTATTGTCTTGGTCAGACCTGACCGTGTAGGAGGAACGGAGGGCACGGGAATGTGTTACATAAGTGAGGGGCCAGGACATAAGGGAGGAGGAGAGTGGGAGAGTTGGACCGAGAGGGGGGATCACTAGAAGGTATACTGGCAGGTGGAGTCTGAAGGGGTCTTTTAGGAATGGAACCTTCCAGGTGGGGTTAAGGTTCAGCTTTCAGCCTGGGGAGTGGCTGCTGATGGAAAGTGGGACGTGGGATTGCCGAGGTCAAGGAACAATGAGGTAAGGATTGGCATGGATTACCCAGCCGGCATTGAAATCTCGCCCCGAGGTGGCACAGAAGCTGGTGAGTGGAGGCCGGTGTCAACTTCAGCAGCAGGAAAGGCGAGGGCAGAGGGTCGCCTGGCTGGCTGGGAAGACCCCAAAGAGGGAGGCAACTTCCTTTTCCTTTTAATGAGGGTGAAACAGCCCAGTGTGGAACCAGTTGTTCGGGGCCGAAGGAGGCCGGCCTGCTGTCCCTGGGCTGCGGAAGCTGAAGGGGCTGCCGGGGAGGCCGGGGGTCGGGCCAGGGGCCAGCCAACTTGCGGAACTGCCCCAGGGAGGGACCGGTTCTCCACTCTCAACTCTAGGACCAGTTCGATTCAGTGAGTTAATAAGTGTGCTGGACACAAAGCAAACCCAGCGTGAGCACTGTTACTGCTATGACTTGTGCTGAGTAATTAAATTTTCTTTAAGTGATGCTAACAGGCAGTCCAGACACTGTCCGAGAAATGTGATCGACACATTCTGCTGTACAGGCAGAATGGATGTCTTTTTCCCTCCCTCTCTCCCTCCCCCCTCCTTCCTCCTTTCCCTCCTTTCCCCTTCTCATTCTAGATGCTTCAGGCAGCCTTTGGCACCTGCAATCCCTGGGCTCAAATCCCAGTGCCACCCCCCCACCCCACTAGCTGGGTGAACTTGGGCAAACTTGGGCCTGGCCTGTGAAATGGGTGAGGAAGCTGCCTGGAGTTGGAAAAGGGCCTCATTGCCGGGACCACAGGCCCCCCCTGAGTCCCGCCGCACCCTGGGCCCAGCACCAACTAGCGTCGTAGACTTGGTGGCTGCTCAGAGGCTGAGCACATCTAGGGATAGAAAGGGGAGGAAGGCGAGGGGGAGGCAACCTGGGCCTGGATTCCTGCAGCCCACGCAGAGGAGCAGGAAGGGACGGGGGTTGGGAGCAGGTCTTTAGCCCATGCAGGTAGGGGTCTGCAGGCCTTCAGCCCCAGGAACAAGATGCAGACCTTGGCAATGCCGTGGCAGAAGAGCGCAGCCATGCGCAGGGTTTCGCCTGTGGTTAGCGGGGTGGTCTCTGCAGTTCCCCATTTAAGCTGGGTGCCAAGTAGCCAGCCACTACCACAGGCCTCCATCCTGCCCATTTCCAGCCATGGTCCTGTCCCAAAGGCCCCTCCTGGAACCTTGTGTGGTCACTGGCCCTTCCCAAAGTCCCTGCCTCTCTGCACCCTAGCTCTCAAGGGACAGGGCAGGCAGGAAACACCAGGGTGAACTTGGAGGCTTGTCATAAAAACACCTTATCACAGAACTGGGAAGGGAAGGGAAGGGAAGGGAAGG